>CABHPQ010175528.1:6175-53712 GCA_902168405.1 Peromyscus aztecus
TGTGTGTGTGTGTGTGTGTGTGTGTGTGTGTGTGTGTGTGTGTGTGTTGGCACAAATGCACCTGTATTAACACACACAAATCACTAATGATAAGGTTAAAACCCCAACCCATAACCTCACCCTAAGCACTCCCTTGAAACAGTACCACAGTTGTTAAAGAAATAGTTGATGTCAGCCGAGCAGTGGTGGCACACACCTTTAATCCCAGCACTCGGGAGGCAGAGGAAGGTGGATCTCTATGAGTTCGAGGCTAGCCTGGTCTACAGAATGAGTTACAGGACAGGCTCCAAAGCTACACAGAGAAACCCTGTCTCAAAAAAACAAAAATAAATAAATAAATAAAATCAATAAATAAAAAAGATAAAGAAAGAAAGGAAGGAAGGAAGGAAGGAAGAGTTGATGTCAACAAGAACATTTGTTTAAAGAGTTAAGTAAGGCGTTCTGTGTCTTAGCATTACAAATAAAAATTAAAGGTATACCTAGATCATAAGAAAACAAAATGAGGGCCCTGGGAAGATGACCAAGTCAAAGATGGGTTTGCTGTGCAGCATGAGGACCCGAGTCTGGGCGCCCAGGATCCCTGCCAGGTGTGAGTGGTTACACACAGCTGTAGCCCTAGCATGGAGGTAGACATAGATGGACTCCAGGGCTCACTGCCTGGCCATTCTAGCCAATTGGTGAGCTCCAGGTTAGAGAGAGACCCTGGCTCAAAGGCAGAGCATAGTCATGAAGTACACTCACATAAATGATCAGAAAAATAAAATCTTAACAGAAAGAAAATTCTTCATTTTTACCAAATACTTATGCCAGGGCAATTGAATGCATCAAACCATCTATCTAGCCAGAATTTATGCTGCAGAGACCTTGTGATAGTAAATCACTTCATCTCTGCAGCGATAAGTGTCCCACTGTGTCCACACAGAGGTGTCCATGACCTTTGAGGACCAAGAGCCGAGGACAAGGCACCCTTTCCTGCTATTTTCATATCCTTTGGCTTCTAAAGGCTCAAGTACACAGGGTTCTGTTCGGAGTTAAAGGAAGAAGAAAAAAAATAAAGAGGAGCCACTGCCCATCCTGGAAGGTTAGTCTGGGGACAATTGCAATCACTGTTCTTTCCTTGAACAGTCCTTCCTGACCTGGGTAGGGCACAGCAGCTCAGGGCAGCCTGAAGTATAGAAATGGCCATTCAATGGGACCAGCTGGCATTCTGGAAGTTTCTTTGATAATGCAATGAAGTTGGTCTGCCTGGTCTGACAGAAAGATCGGTCTGAGAAGGGAGCTCCCGGAAGACCTCTGGCAAGCACTGATGGGTGACAACTCAAACTGCTAGCCCTTGGTGGCATCCAACATTAGGGCCACTGCTTACTCTTCCCAAGTCTTCATCACTCCCCGGGACAGCTGTTGACTATTGTGACAGGGAGCCTGTTCGGCCAGAGACATCACCTGTGTCCAAAGGGAGGCAATCCCTGGTGTGTGAGCCTTGAAAGGTTGACAGCATTGCTTACAAATGCACCCTAGCCCAGCAGAGCCCACTCAGTAGACTCTGGCTCAGCAAAATACCACAGCTTTGTAAGATACCCGTTCCAAAACCTCCTAAGTCCAAAACTGTTCCTATTCCTCACTCTGCCAGGTAATCACAAATGATGTTTTTCTAGGGCAGAAAAGGGACCCATAGAGTTGGTAGATGCTAGACTCTGGCTATGGGTTTCAAGTTTTTAGCTTCTAAGACACTTAGAAGACATTCACCATGAAAGCCTATATTACAACTTCAGGAACTTTCCTGAGACATTTAAAGAGTAGGCTTCAGAAGGGCAGCCATATTTCATTAATGACATCACTACCAACAGATAAAATAAGGGACATGTTTTATTGCGAGTAAGTATAACAGAGTTCAATGACAATGCTGAAGTCATTAAAGTGATGTGAGTGCATTCAAGATTTTTCCATATTCATTTCACTCCCTTGCAAAGCGAATTTTTGTGATTTTGGTTTTGCTTTTTTTTTTTTTTAATATAGGGGAATTGAACCTAGAAACTATCCTCTTGCATATAAGGAGTCCCAAAAAATCTGTAAGAAACAGTTTAGGGTTGGAGACAGTCTGATCTGCCATAAGGACCTGAGATCCAACAACAGAGCCCAAGGAAAAGGTTGTGTAGGTGGTCAGGGTGTGGTGTCAGCCCTGAAGAGGGGAGCAATGATCTCTAGGGCTTGCTGGCCAGCCATGCCACCCGAAATTGTGAGCTTTAGGCCAATCAGAGACCCTGTATCAACAAACAAAGTAGGCAAGGCAGACTGTAGCTGAGGAAAGGTATCCGAGGTTGACCTCCAGTCTACACAGGTGTATACATACACACACACACACACACACACACACACACACGGTGGGGAGGTCAGTGCAATGATAAAGCATGACTTCCAACTATATAGATACCAAAGAACAATCCTTATGAAAGCTCACTTCCAAGTGGCTGCCATGAGTGTCTTTCTCCCTGAGCAAGCTCACACCATCTTCCTGGTACATGGGCTGGCTAGGAGACACGCTGGACCCTGTGATGCTGGCAACTGATGCTCTGAACATGCAAAAGCTAGAATGATTCAAAACTATTTTAATAAAGAGTGTTACTTGCTTCGCTACAGTTTTAGAACTGGAGAGGAGAGGATGAAGGAACATCACCCAGTGACGAAGTAACAATTCTGCACTGAGGTGGCACCCAAATGAGCAGCCGACAGTGATGTCTCCTGTGTCCTCTGCCATGGCTAAAGCAAAGCAATGATAATTTGTCTGTCTAGTCCCCGCCCCCCATGCCTCAAACCCTTTCACACTTACTTGGGGACTAGACATTAAGTGTTCAGATTCTTTCCAACCCAACACATTGATCAATGTATTAACTGTTTAAAAAGCTCTAAGTGCCAGAGAGATGACTCAGCGATTGAGAGCGTGAGTGGCTGCTCTTTGAGGACCTGGGATCGGTTCCCAGCATCCACACAGCGGCTTACAGCCTTCTGTAACTCCAGTCCCAGGGGATTCCATGCCCTCTTCTGGCCTCTGCAGGCACGAAGCATGTTTGTGGTACATGCAGGTGAAACCCATACCTAAGATCTGAAAGCGCTAAATAATCACCTTACTTACCGGACACAGGAACCTGTAACATAGTTACACTGTGGCAAATTGCTTGCTTCATGATCAATCAGCCTATCAATATTTTTTGCTTTTTTGTGTGTTTTTTGTTAAAGAAATTGGATAATCTAGTTTGTACTGTCTTTCTTAATCTCTTTCTTCCAAGGCCACTTGACTGAATTACTTTGAATAACTTAAACTTACTTTGTTTGTTTTGGTGTCCTAGGCAGGCTTCCATCTGCCAAACCACGCCTTCCACGGAAAGGGCTGTTTTCATCCGCACGCCTGCACAGCGGCATCCACCAGTCCTCCACAGAGCGTCCTTCCTGTGGACTCCAAGATCTTCAGTGAGGCCGCTCCGATGCTGTGTTCATTGAATTCTTCAGACATTGGTAAAGGAACTATTCATCACTGTACTTTTCTTGTCTAGTACATGTGAGGCACAGACATATAATTCTGTTTTCCTGAAGACTGTCTCAAGGTGGAGCCACTTTAAAAGCTTGGGGTCCAAATTTGAAGTTCCCTCCACTTCAAAAAATTTGGCCTGAAGTGTGTTACAGACAGAAACACACAGAGAGACAGCCTGAGTACTAAGACTTACTGCCTGTACTGAAAAATAGAAGCAAAATAATAAAAGGGGGGTCAATCTAAAAGAAAATGAGAAAAAATAGAAATGCCAAATAAGTCCCACCATTAAATGTTTCTTTTGCAAAAGTTCGAGTGTGCTTTTCCTTCACTGGTTTCTTCTATTAGACCCAGAAGGTGCAAGTCCTCCATCTCAAATGACAGCGTGTTAGCAGTTGGAGTTATCGTTTTCAGCCCCAATAGAATTTAAAGTAGCACTAATGAGATCCCCATGCAAAGCCTAAGGTAAGTGACAGCAGAACTCCATATTGTCATCTAGCGATAAGCCAAAGTGCTCATTTATGAAACAAAGAGCGCCAGACAGTGAGTCAAAGAGGACGTGTGCCATTTGTCGTTTTTATTTAGACAACTGACTTCAGCCACGGGCAACTCCTTAAGCATGGATCATTTCATCTGTCCGTTGATGTGGTTCTCATGAACCTAGTCAGTGCTACCCAGCGTAGGTGCCCCAAAACACTCACTAGTAAACGAAGGGCTGATGAACCAGAGAGACAGCGGGCAGGGGAACCGTGACCTCAGAACACAACATGCTGGTTACTGTAAATGGACCATTAGCACCCAGAGGAGAAAACCCTTCAGAAACTTCTGAGACCATCACTCCTCCCAGTGTGCCCATGGACGAGCAGCTCCTGCATCACTATCACCAGAGGTCAGCAAACAGCTCCTGCGAGCCCAGCCAGGTGCATCAGATCCTACATGCCCTTAGTGAGTCAGCACTCCTACCCGTGTGCCCGGGCATGGGATGCACACACAGAACAAGGATCGAACCCCAGATGCAAATGTCACTGGTGTTCACAGCAGTCCTCTCCCAGCCCAGTCTGCAGTCTGGAAACTAACTACAGGATGAGCACAACTGAGAGAGAGGTTTTGGGGAAGCTGAGCCCACAGCAAGATAGTAATGAAGAGTGGATCTGAGAAGCAGCCATGGCACCCGAGAGAAAATTGAAGAGTTTATCCAAGATTGGGCATCCTGTCAACAAAAGCTGGTTGAGGATCAAGCAAAAGTACTTCCAACACATCAGCAGAAACAGCAATGAGGAGCTGGGATGCAGTGTGGTGGAGGGGTACTTATCCAGAATACATAGGAGTCCCCAGCTAAAGGGACAGGACAACATTCTGAGAAAGATCACTCAACTGTGTGGCAAACAAGGGATAAAAAATAGGGAGAGAGAGCAGGGGTCCAACAACATCAAACAGCTTCTTAGAAGCCAACGGAGTAACAATAACTGTCCAGTTCCTTAGAAGGTACATGTAACAACAGAACCTGAGCTGAGAACATGAAATCTGAAGCTGGCATGAAGATGAAGGAGCGAGGAGGGCAAAGAAGTTGTGAGAAAACAGAACGCCCCAAAGAACAACAACAACAACAACAACAACAAGACTTCTGTGAAGGACAGACAGGAGCCAGGCACCATGAGTTCACAAAATAAGCTATCATCTGCATTTTACACCTGAAACTGAAGCCCAGAGAACAGAAAGGCTTCACAAGAATTACATATAACCAATAAAAGTTGTTTGGCCTTACAAGGAATCATAGAAGTGCAAACCAAGACTGAATGAGGTCCCCTTGCATATCTACAAGCTGATAAAATGTAGATACCTCACATGGGCAATGGCTGTAGCAGACGCAGGTCAACCAATTCTAGTACAAGCAGGTATAATCATTTGGGTGGAATTCTGCCATTATTTTATAAGGCTGAAGACATGCACACCTTTCAGCCAGTAGTTCCACCCTTGGACACACATCCCACCAGAGACAAGCTCGTCCAGATGAGGATGACTACAGCCCCACTTTTCATAACAAGAAACTGGAGACAACAGAATTGCACTTCGACTGAGGACAGATTTAATAAACCTTGCCGTACTGAGGCAATGCAATAATGCACATCAGTGACCGTGAAGAAATCAGAGCCCGCGTCGGCTTTTTCGCTGTTGTAACATTTTGAGGGAAATGAGTGAGTCCCAAGAGACTGTGTATACATGGCATCTTCGCATTTAAAGTCCATGAACAAATAGAACTAAATAAAATGTTGAAAGAAACGACAGCACCGAAACTGAACAATACATAGAAATCAAGGAAACGATAAGCACAAAATTCAAGATAAGAGTCACAGAGAGAGCAGAGGCAGGTGGGAGGAGAGGGCGAGCAGAAGGGAGACATGATGATTCCATGTCAGCTGTATGAGAAGTGGGGGAGGGATTGCTGCAGAGTGTGTGCTGAGCACCCACAAAACCCTGAAGTCACTGGGTTGATTACCAGCAACACACACAGGTGCATGGACACACACATATACATACACATGCACACACACATACACAGGCATACACACACATGCATGCACAATGCACAAATGCACACACATGCATGTGCACACACACACACATACATGCACACACGCACATTGCCAAGATTCAGCTGGCTCATCTCTGTTCCCAGAATTAGGACATGGATGCAATTGAAACCAAAAGTCTGTGAATTCTAAGATAAAAAAGATCTATTTCCATAAATTTACTTTCAATTCTTAAGCCCTAGCCCAAACTCATTTTTATGATTTACTGTATTTTATTTAAAGTGCCGTCACTTGAAGCAATCTCTCTGAGAACCAGTCATTTTAAAATGACACAGTGTCCCTGTTAGAAAGTCCTCCCCACTGTGGGGCCTAGAGCTGACATTTTGCTGTCTCTACTGCTCCAGTCACCCCCAGGAAGCTTCTTGCTTCTGCAGCTCAGCCTACTGCTTTAGGAAGCCCACCCTGAGTCAAAGAGCAGATGGACACCCACTCCAATACTCCAAATTCTTAACTCCATTACATTTTTGTTACAGGCCTCTAGACTAGGAGTTGTCACCTCCTTTGTTCACTGGGACATTAGAATTTGTTCCTCCTGTGGGGCTCCATTTGAGACCTTGGATATTTGCCTTAGGGGTGTGTGTGTGTGTGTGTGTGTGTGTGTGTGTGTGTGTGTGTGTACGCTCATGTGGGGAGGGTGCAGGGATGTATGTGTGTGTATCTCTGTGTGTGTGTGTGCACGCTCATGTGGGGAGGGTGCAGGGATGTGTGTGTGTATCTGTGTGTGTGTGTGTGTGTGTGTGTGCACACTCATGTGGGGAGGGTGCAGGGATGTGTGTGTGTGCATGTGTGTGTGTGTCTGTGTGTGTGTGTCTGTGGAAACCAGAAGTCAATCTTGTATGCCATCTGTCTCAGTCTATCTTGGTATTTTTGAGACAGGGTCTCTCTCTTTTACCTGGGCCTGTGATTAGGTTAGGCTGACTGGCCAAGGAGCCCAGGGATCATCCTGTGTCTTAGTCAGGGCGACTATTGCTGTGATGAAACACCATGAGCAAAGCAACTTGGGGAAGAAAGGGTTTATATGGCTTACACTTCTACATCACTGTTCATCACCAAAGGAAGTCAGGACAGGAACTCAAACAGGTGGAAACCTGGAGGCAGGAGCTGATGCAGAGGCCATGGAGGGGTGCTGCTTGCTGGTTTGCTCCTCATGGTTTGCTCAGCCTGCTTTCTTATAGAACCCAGAACCACCAGCCTGGGATGTACCACCCACAATGGGCTCAGCTGTCCCCTTCAATCACTAATTAAGAAAATGCCCTACAGGCTTGCCTACAGCCCAGTCTTTCCTTAACTGAGGCTCCCTCCTCTCTGATGACTTTAGCTTGTGTCAGGTTGACATGAAACCATCCAGCACACTCCTGTCTGCCCTGCCCCCAGCACTGGGATTAGAAGTGGACATCACACTCAGCTTTTTACACGGTACTGGGAGGTCAAATTCAGGCCCTCAAGGTTATGCAGCAAGAATTTTATCAGCTGAGCCACAGTCCCATCCCTTATTTTTGTTTTGGGGGCAGAGTCTCACTTTGTAGCCAGGCTGACCTCAACAGTCTAACAGTGGTCCTGCCTCAACTGGAACTACAGGTGTAAGCCACCACTCAGTGACATCCTTGTAAAGAATTCAGTATACTGATATCTGCTTTTATGAATGTTTTTTGCATGATGGGTATCCAGGAGTGAAATGTGTACAAGGTATACAAGTTAAATCATAATCTACACACTGGAAGTACAATAAATGCAGAAATAACCTTAGATTCTTCATGAAGTCTCAATTAGTGTAGAGCTGATGTCTAGGGTGTTGCTTAAAGTTGACTTTGAATGGCAGTCAGTAGACAGCATATAATCTCATAAGGAAAACACACTGAAATCTTCTAAGATCCGTTCTTTTTCAGAAAAAAAAAAAAAAAGAGGCTTTGTAGAAAGAACTGTGTGCCTCCGATACTCAATCTTTGCTCCCTGAGTCTCTGGAGCTGCCTTCAGATCTGACAGCGTCTCCTCTACCTGGCTGCATCTGCTCCACACTGAATTTCAGCATTTATTGTTGTCTGGCTCAGCTCCAGACGCCATCAGACAGTAAGGCAGATACAAATGCAGGCCCTGCTCCCAGGACGGAGGGACACGTTTCCATGGGATTCATGCCTGCTAGTTAAATTTTTATTTTATTTACCAGATGCAATGGTGGTCCTTCAGGTATCCCCTACAAAGAGATTCCCTTGAAAGTAATTCCCCCAAAATGTGCATCTTTATGTCTTTTGTTTCCCCTCTTCAGACAGAGGCAAATACTGTGTCCTCTAAGAAATGAATGGCTGTTTCGGGTCAGTTCCTCCCTGTTGTGTGCAGCAGTGCTCTGCATTTGAGAGCATTCAGAGGTCTGTGATCAATTTCTTAATGACACACTGAAAAGTGCACGCATGCACGCACACAAACCGGCTAAAACGGAAGCTGCATGGTTTTTAAAGCTGACATTGGCGACACTTAGAGCAGCCGCTTCTGGAAACGGTTGCATCGCAGAGGGAAAACTTCCCCCTGGGCAATAAGTAGGTCCAATGCACAGACCAGATGACAGGGGAAAAAAATTAGAATCTTTCCTGAAATTGTTCTGCAAATAAATACAATAGGCCCTGGACCAGGCTTGGAAGGGACTCAAGGCACCCCCACTCTGTGACAGCTCTGTCACAGTGCTGTCTGCACCAGGCCTGTCCACCTTCCACACTTACGCAGAGAAGCAGCTGTCTCTCTGACTCTCAGCTACTCCAGTCCTCTCTGACTCTCAGCTACTCCAGTCCTCTCTGACTCTCAGCTACTCCAGTTCAGACTTGAGCAGCACAAGCAAGGGTGACTGAATGTGTGTGTGTGGGGGGGGGGGGGTTCTTCAGTGGCAGCATTTCCAGAGGTCACTGCTATGTCACAGGGCAGGGAGCATTAGCACTCACAGATCCAGGCTCACCTGCCTCCATGCACCTGGGAACACATCTGTGCACACATCTGTGCACACAGACGCAGGTGAAGGTGGGGAGCCTTAAAGGTTTGATACTTGGCCTGTTCTGAAGTGCACAGAATTCTTTTGTTTCCCAGGTCGTGTGACTCAGCATGCTATGTATGTCTTCTCTTCTTACCTCATCTCTGCTCTCCTACCACAGTGACAACAGTGTAAGAATTTGCCATTTAAGAACATCAAAGACCAGGCAGGGTGGTGCATGCCTGTAATCTCAGCACTTGGGAGATAGAGACAGGAGGACCAGGGTTCAAGGTCATTCTCAGACACATACTGAGTTTGTGTATGGTCTACATGAGACCCTGTCTCAAAAACAAACAAATAAATAAGCAAATAAGTGATATTAGCCGATGACTAGGTCTATTTCAGCAGTCTGTAGAGACTGAACCATAGGAACTGTCAACACTTGACCTAGACAATGACAATCCACAGTTCTAACTCAGATGCTCCATTCAAATACTGTCTTCTTTTAATTTTACTTATTATTATTATTATTATTGTTATTGTTGTTATTTCGTGCATTACATAGGGACACAGTGCATGAGCCAGGTGCACATGTGGAAGTCAGAGGACAAGTTTGTGGAATCAGTTCTCTTCTTCCATATTGATTTACGTGGGTTTGGGGATTTGAACTCAGGCCTTCAGGCTTGCCCAGCAAGTACCTTTACCCATGGAGCCATTTTACCAGCCCCAGACATCGTCTTCTTTGACAGGACAATGTACTGCTAGGCTAAGAAATGTCTGTGTCAGGCTGCTTGCTGTTGGCTGTCACCATTTTTTCAGAATTCAATAACCAGCCACACATCATTTCTTTTCCCAGACCTTCACTGCAACATGAAGGCAAATGATCAGTATTTCAAATTCTGTGCTTTGGGCAGAAAGCATCTCAGCCAACTTGGGTTCAACGGCTCCTCTGCTTTTCGATCCAGTTAGTCTCACTGCTCACATTAGCTATTGTCCATGAAAATAGTTAGACGGGGTAAGGATAAATCAAACTTATTCTGATGAGAGTTTATAGTTCTGGGAACGTTTTGTTTCAAACAAGGCTGGGAAGAGGCTGAAGCATTCAGAGTGTGCACATCCGCCTTCCCCAGAGATGCCTGAGTAGCAACTGCAGGGCATACTTGTGAAACTGATGCCCAGATTATCTTTCAGAAAAATGTTCCCGAGCTTCTAAAGTCATGTTTGTCCTCTCAAACACAGTATTATGGGATTACCTGGAGCCAGTAACACCACACCCAGCCACACATTCTCCTAAAACACTTTCCTGAAGAAACTGGATAGGCTGTGGACTCTCAAAAGCATTGTGTTGCAAGGTTGACACTCCATCTGAAGTATATGAAAGGTTGAAGGCCCCTGGGGAAACTGGAAATAGAAATTACACAGAGAGAAAAGCCTCAGCAGGTGACAGGTCTCTATGGGGAGATCCGTAATGTGATACTTCTGGCACATTTCAACATGGCTCTGTTGTGTCCTAAAGTGATCATATGACCTCACCGAGCATTTTTCTCTCACCCAGATTACCAGAACTCTACACCTGCGAGGGAAGCTGGGGCCACAGGATTTCAGAGCTTTGGTTTCATGTTTGTCTTTTGTAGCTTGCACCAAATGATTTCAGGATTAATTGTGCTCTACATTCTTAGTTCAAAAATAACCTCTAGTATCTCATTGGTGTTTCTCATAAACTGATTTATAAAAAGCTTCCGTCCAGCAAAAGAAACGCCAGCAATTGAAGAGGCAACCCACAGAGTGGGAGAAAATCCTTGCCAGATATTCACCCAACTAAGGATTGGTGTCTAGAGCATACAAAGAACTCTAAAGTCTAAACATTAACCAAATAAACAACCCACTTAAAACACGGCTGTGGAACCGAACAGAAAATTCTCAAAAGGAGAATACTTTCTGTTTTTCTTTGCAACCAAAGACATCTCAGTACAGTGGAGTTTCCCAGACCTGTGTGCACACTTTAAAGCTCCGTCTAGACACAGAAAGCTGTGTACAGATTGGTTGATGTCTTTTCTTCCTGGCTTTGTGTTCGGGGTCTTAAGATTTATAGGGCTGTTATCATTTCATCATCTTGCTTCAAACTGAACTTACTGATCCCAACTTCCATACTGCCTGTCAGCCATCCATGCTTCTGTTTCTTTTTGTGCTTTGTTCTGTTAAAAATCTGCTCAAATAGTGAAGAAATGTGCAGGGGAGAGGAGTATGTGTGTATGGGCCACATTTGTAATGAAGGACTGTTACCTAGCATCCATGTATAAAGAGATAAATAAATAAATAAATAAATAAATAAATAAATAAATAATAAATAAATAAATAAATAAATAAAATCCAAAGTCAAACGGGACAAAAGAGTGAGCTACATCAAAGGTGGGCAGGTAAAACCAGCTTGGTGGCACACGTTTTTCATCCCAGCACTCGAGGCAGAGGCAGACAGATCTCTGCGAGCGCCAAACCAGCCAGGTCTGCAAAATGAGTTCCAAGACAGATAGAGTGACATACTAAGACTCTATCTTAAAACTAAAACCAAAAAAAGTATGGATAATAAACATATCAAAAAATACTTAACCTCGATAGCTATCAGAGAAATGCAAATTAAAGGTACAATGGGGTGTCAGTACACAGAACTGTTAAAATGAAAAGCAACAGTAACATCCAACGTTGGCGAGACCTCAGAGAGAGTGGATCAGCCACTCACAGCTGGTGAACATCTCCAACACTGAGGCCACTCTGGAGCCAAACCTACAGCTACCATATGATTTAACATAAAGCCCCGGGCTTTCGTCCCAGTGAGATTAAAACTCGTGCCCACCCAAAACCCAGCACAGTGGTACATTTAATAGATCCATTCAAAACAGCCCCCAAATGGGCAACCAGATGACTTTCAAGGAATGGATGGTCAACCGAACTATGGGATGTCCACACTGTCGAGTTATAATTAAGAGACAACCTATAAAAACAACAACCTGGACAGCGACCCACAGAATAATGTGGAGAAAGAAACCTCTCCCAGAAGGTTTGGTCCTGCCTGATTCCACATCCTCGTCATCACAGGGAAAAGAAATGGCACGTGGGAAGAGCAAATGTTTGGCTGCAAGAGCTTGAGGGAGAGAGGTCAGAAGGAGAATAGCTGAGCTTAGAAGGGGGTACCAAAGGTTCCCATGGCAACAGGCATTTCTAAGCCTTCCCTGCCTCACACTGCAGGGTTCCCACTGGATAATGTCCTGGAGTTCTACAAGATGGAGAAAACTGCGTGAACGGACTCATCTGCTCTCTCTGACTTGTCAGACTAAAAATGAGTTTATATCTCAAGATAATTAAGAAGAAGGATCTATGAAAGCCTGGCTTCCTGGGCTACTCCAGTCAGTTTTTCCTTTGTAATTTCTGTCCATGTATCTGCTTGGGAAGGGTTCTTCTCCCCTCAAGGTGACAAAAAGACCTTGGATATAAGATTTCACTAGTTTTATACATGACATGGGGACCCTTTCTCCATAAGGATGTTTTAAAATCTAACAGGCTGTCACATGCCTCACTCCAGATCATTCCAAAGGTCTCTTGCTAAAACAGGAGTGTCCTTCCCACAGCTCACACCCAGGTTCTCTAAGAGACCAAGGGTGGGAGGTGCCCTATCCATATTCTCTTTTAAAGACACTGCACTTCATACACCATGATGTTTTTTCTCCTGTTTTGTTTTGTTCTGAAATAGGGTCTGCACAACCCAAGCTGGCTTCAAACTTGATTTACCGCTGAAGATGACCTTGAACTTCCGATCCTCTGGCCTCCATCTCCTGTGTGCTAAGATGACAGGTGTTCAGCTCCTTGCCTGGTTTACACAGAGCATCATTCGTTCCAGGTAATCACTCTGCCAACTGAGCTACATTCCCAGACTCTTTCGTGCATCTTCCAATGGAAATTGCTAATAAAATACTCGGTACTCCTGACATAAGTCTTTTCTAAATTAAAGTACAAGAGCTTAACAAGGAGGTTAGTTACCAATACTAAAATTAGGCCAGGAGGTCTAAGTTCTAAGTGAATTTTCTGTCGCACTGTTGTCCTTCAGTGAAGCAGGGCTAGGCAGTGGGCAGGCACACACAACTCCAAACAGCACCAATGACATGGACCACAACAGCCTTCACACACTGGGTACAACACTCTAGACCAGCCACGGATCTGTAACAAAAGAAGGAAAGTGTCCATGTGAAGGGAGAAAGGCTTTCAGGCTTCCATTTTAAGAAAGGCTTGGTGGCACACACCTGTACTCCTAGCACCTAAGAGGTTAAGGCAGGAGGCAGGAGTTCAAGGCCAGCCTAGGCTACACAATGAGGCTTTGTCTCCAAGGAAGTAAACAAAGAAGCAAGAAAGGCTCAGGGAGAGGAGAGTGATGCATAGCTGAACCTTCTTCCCAGACAGACCTCACTGGGCTGAGTCACCTACAGAAAAGCTCCCTTCTCGTCTTCTGGCAGCAGATGGCAAATAACACGGAACCACACGTGGGCAGTATGCAGAGAGTGGGAGACTTTGGAGCACTCAACTCTAAATGGGACATCTTCATCAAACCCTCCCCTCAAGGCTCAGGGGTCTGTGTGGAAGAGGAGGCTGAAAGATGTAAGAGGGAGGTGGTGGGTGACGCCAAGGACACAGGGTCTTCCAGCCACAACTGATGCACATATGAACTCAGACTGTGACAACCCTCACAAGACCTGCACAGGTTCAAGTCACGCAGGGTCCCAGCACGGAGAGAGGAAAGCGGACACAGGGCCTCACCCTAACCAAGAAGCCATCTGCAACTTATACCCCCTGGAAAATTAGTTTTAATTTACTCTAATGGAGGATCACTGAGCACAAAAAAAAAAACCACACTCCAGGACAGGACCCAGGCCCAAGAGTAATCGGCCAACACAAACTGACTCTGTGTGCTTTGCTTGGTTGGTTGGTTGTGGACTCTTTGTTCATTTTGTTTTGTTTTGGCTTTGCATGTGCGTGTGCGTGTGCGTGTGCGTGTGTGTGTGTGTGTGTGTGTGTGTGTGTGTGTGTCTGTATGTGCTATTTTATTTTCATTTTGGATTTTTTGTGTGCCCTTTAAAAAGAGATAAAAAGAAAGAACATGAAGTTGGGTAGGTACAGAGTTGGGCAGGATCTAGAAGGAGTTGGAAGAGAGGATTGAAATACATTGTATGAAACAAAAAATGTTAATAGGAAAAAAAACCTCCTTTGCCTGCTACAGTCGCTCTCCCCTCTTCTCCGGCTGCCTGAGTCTCAGGGAGGTGTGTGGAGACAAGGCAGCAGCCTGAACCCTTGACGACCCAGCAGAAAGAGCTGCAGAACAAGACATCTCAGGGGCTGGAGCCACCCGAGGCCACAGGGCGCACTGGTAATCAGAACACAGGCCCTCTGGCATTCCACAGCCCCCACCTCAGAGTGGCTCCACATTAGCGGTGCATCAGGGGAATTTCACCAGCAAACTAGTGACAGATCCGGGTGACAGCTGAGCCATTATTTAAACATCCATGGACACTGACAAAACAAAGCTAAGTTCTATTTTAATTATTTAGTTTCCTTGGAAAAACAAGAAAATAACATCATATCAAATGTACATACACAAAAAGAACTGTCCAAACATGGAAGCAAGCGAATGCTCTTAGGATGCTCATCTTTTAAGGCTGGTTGTACTGGTGGGGAATTACTGGACTAAATGCTCCGGGCTGATGCATTCATTGGGTTTATTCTGAATTGAGAGAAAATCTTGCAGTCAGATGTCCTCATCAATCTTGTCCCCTCCCCCTCTTCAGGTGACGGTATACACAGTTCCAACAGATGCAAGAGGAAGAAAATCAAAATGCAAATCCAGCTTTCTCACGAAGCCTACCAGAGAACTGCCTGGAAATCTGAATTTCCAAAGTAATATAAACATTCTTCCAGGGAACCAGACGCTGAGAACTTTACATTAATGTTTTGAAGATTCAAAAGTAAGAGATTTATTTGTGCAAGAAGAGGGCTATTCTGAGAGTGGAGTTTGGTTGAAATTGTATGAGCCCTTTGATTTACATGATGCATTTGGTGTGGTTTTGTGGATGGGGCTTCACTTGCAGGTAAGTCCATGCATTGTCAGAATCCAAGCCTTCTTCATATTTGTAGTCTGACTTACGTGGTGTCCTAGAAATTCCTTGCCATAAATATGACTTGAGAGAAGCAGGGAACGGAGATAGTTTAAGTGAATTTTATACTGAAAAATAATCTTGTCTGCAGCTCACTGAATATTAATGATATCTCCTTTTCTATGATGTGGTATCAAAGGTCATGGGTTCTTCCCATCACATGGCTGAGGTCATGACATTGTCACAGGGGGTCCTATTAACTTAGTCCTACTGTCATATTTTAATTACAAGGAAACTGAGCCTTGGAGAAATTTGATGACTTTCAATATCACAAAATTTTTAAGTGAAAGAAGCATGATTTTATTCTGATCCATCCACCTCTAAAGCATGTGCTTAAGTCACAAAATCAGACTGCCATTCTACGTGGTCCCTCCCCAGATTTGTATAATGCAAGACTTAGGGGGGCATTTCTCAGCTCTAGGATGTAGGGGGTTATCTCTCAGCTCCAGGATACTAAGGTTGGCTGTATGTTTCCCGAAACACTGCCCAGGTGAGAATTCCATGGACTGCATGAGTGTTTGCCTACATGCATGTAAGTGCATCATATGTGTGCTTGGTACCCATGGTGGCCAGGAGAAGGCATTGGATTCCCTAGTACTGGAGTTACAGATGGTTTTGGGCATCTATGTGAGTACTGGGAACCAAACTGGATCCTCTGCAGGAGCAATAAGTGCCGTTAACCACCAAGGCATCCCTCCATCCCTAGTTAACGGCTCTCTTGATTGCATCCTTTTCTCTAGAGTATGATGATTTAATTTTGTGTTGTTTTGTTCACCAGGACCTTAGGGGAAATAAGCTATGCCATGTGCTGCATAGACATGCATATAGAACCAGGTGTGTATAGGATATCTTATAGGTTTGCATAAATGATTGCACAGATAACAATTTCCATTTCTCAGAATGGATGCATCCCCACCGTTACACAGTAGGTGACTATGTGTGATAACAAACTGTAATAACACATGAAGAAAAAGGAACCGAGATATCATCACAAGAACCAGCTTTCAACTAGATCGGAAAGCAGGCCTCTGTAGGAAAGAGTGTGAGCTGAGATCTGAAGAGAAGGAGCCAGACAGAGAAGGCTCTCAGCCAGGAAGGAAGCAGCTATGGGACCGTGGAGACTGGGGGGCTGGGGCAGCATCCTGACATCCCCAACTCTAATGCAATGTTTTCAGGTTGAAAAGGAGGGATGCCAAACTATGATCCATTCTGTCAGTTTGACTCTACCCCACGGCTGACAGCAAACTAACAGACTCCAAAGGCTCCTCCCAGACTTGCAAAGACAGAAGTCAGAAGCCCATGTCACCTCCAATCCCACCATCAACCTCGAGGTACAGCTGGGCTGAATGCAAAGAACGAGAGCCTCTCTGCGGGGCTGGAACTAGGCTCTGTGTTGCCTCCCTGGCCTGACTCATCCACAGATGGGAAGAAACTGTTTACCTCCCACACCCTGGACCTAGTGTGGAACTCAGGGGTCTGCTCCATGAGTCAGCATCCGACTTGGGTACAATATCAGATGCTGAGGGGCTGTGCCATGGCTCAGTCATGCTGAGAAGCAGCATTCTGAGAATCTGCGCAGCACTGGGGTGGACCACTCTTCCACACAGGCAAGGATGTAGGAGATGCTCCCACGGGCCTTGTAGGACTCAAGGGAGCCTGGTTGGAGCCTTTTTCAAAGATGCTTCATTCAAGAGTTTTACCAGAGAGTCTAAGACCAGAGACAGAGTTTATGTCATTGAAAGGCCAGCCATGTCCCACATCACAGGGTTGGGAATGTCTAGAAGCACACAAAAACGCATCTCAAAGGAAAGACCTAAGTGTGCACTTGCTGGGCTCATGAACACAAAGGGCAGATGGAGAAAACACCAGGCTAGGAATAGTGTCTTCCTTCCTTCCTTCCTTCCTTCCTTCCTTCCTTCCTTCCTTCCTTCCTTCCTTCCCTCCCTCCCTCCCTTCTTCCCTCCTTCCTTCCTTTTCCCCATTGCTGATGGAGCCGGAATCCAGGGCTGCTGATCTGGGGCTGGAGGGATGTCTACCAGGCAGGATGTGACCTGACGTAACTGTTGTGATTCCACAGAAGCCCTGACAAGGAACAATGCAGTCTAATGTTTCACTCATGCCCTTCCCTTTGTGGTCACACTTAGAAAATCAGTGTGTGTCGTAGACACTCAGAAGTCAGCGCTTGCAGCTCAGATACAAAACCCTTCCACCCATCAAAGGACTGCCCCAAAAAGACGAAAAGAAGGTCAATCAGACTGCCTAAGACCATGGTGACAGCCGGAATCTCAATAATATTCTGTCAGTGGACATAGACATAGACTCCTTGCAGGCAATAAGTGGGGGGGGGGGCTATAATTCTTCCTGTATCGGTGTCTAGCACTATTCCTGGCACACAGGTGCTACCCAAAAATTAACAGATAAGCAACAACAAAAATGAGCCATGTGAATTATGATGTGATGTCCAAGGTCAGGTTCTGGTATTATTCTGAGACATAAATTGGGAGATGAGTAATTCAACATGTAACAGGGCTGGCTCCAAGGTTGAGAGCACTAACTGCTCTTCCAGAGGACCTAGGCTCAGCTGCCAGCACCCACGTGGTGGTTCACAAATACCTGTAACTCCAGTTCCAAGAATTCCAAACCCCTTTTCTGACCTCTACAGGCACCAGACATGCATATGGAACACATATACACGTACCAGCAAAACGCTCATACACACACAATATAATGAGTAAGTCTATCAAAAGTTTCTCAAGAAGACCTAGGGAATGAGTAAGATGTAAGATGATGTAAGAGTGCCATCTTAGTGCTGACGAGTGCTGGGACCTGAAGAGCACATTAGTTAGTAGTGTTGATAAACTAAATGACAACATGGAGAAATGAATGGACGAAGACAGCAGAAGCCACTGAGACTTTTGTGCCTGAGGGAGGCTTTGGTAGTTTACTCCTCAATGCACTAATAAGACAGAAACATGGAGGAGGGTGGGGGTGTCATGAACTGATTCCCAATGGCCCGCAAAATGCATTGTACTGCAAGTGACGCTGGCTACTGGTGAGTGACCTCCCGCTCAGGCTCACCACAGTCAGCACCACATTCTACTTGCAGAAAGGGCCGGTCAGCTACTCATGTACATACGTTTCACCAGACAAGCTATTAAAATATTAAAAGGGTTTATAGCTAGTAAGCCCATCCTATTCCATGCCTCCAGATGTCACTGCATTCCTCTAAATGTTACAGATGCAAGAATCCTCCAGACCACCTTAGCATCCACAGGATAAAGGAGACAGCAAGGCAGCTGGAGACCCACTGCATGCTGGGAAGCATCGGTACCAAGTCAGTGTGTGAGCACTGTCAACAGGACCCTATGTGTCTCCACCTGCCTGTTCCTGGTAGCTATTTGAGTTTGCCACCTCTGTGCAGCCTTCAGACACCTCCCATCCCCATCCCATTGACATTCCTATCTTGCCCCATCTCAAATTCGGTTTGATGACAGTGTCCTTATGTGAACTTTAGGACAAGGCTTTTGTTCTTAGCCCCTTTCCCATAGGAGGTCCTGACAACTCACCCATTCAATCCCCAACCCCCTCTGAATGGCTGGTTGTCAATTCATGTGACAACTCTCCAAAACTTACCCCTGCTCCCTTTGAATGGGCTTTCCTCAACCCCACAAGGTGTGGTTTATTATGAGATTTTAATATTAAATTCTGGGGTGCTCTTTGATTACCTAAAACATAGGCCCACTAAAGCAAGAAAAGGAAGATTTTATTACAGAAAAAACTTCCATATTTAAGAAGATTCCTGTCGGGTTTCTAACAAGCCTCAAGCCGCCAGAAGAAAATAGGAACATCATTTTGCATCCGATTTTCTTGTTGTTTCTGCCTAAGCTAACAAAGCAGTCGAAGTGTCAGGAACCGCATCTCCACAGGGGGCTCCAGTGGTCCTCAGAGGCTGGCTGTGCTTCAAAATAATAAGCAATTGGTTCTGGAGACAGTTTAAAGGAAATAAAAAAGTCATAAAAATCTCTCATCATCCAATATGGTTTATATTAGAATAAATTGATTATTCAAACCCTAACATAATCAGAGTGCAGCATAAGGAACAATAGTTGCTGGCCCAAATCCTGGTCAGCTGCTCATCACCAGTGACTGTTTCACAAGCTCTGACAAGCGTCTTCACTTCTTTACTTGAGCTGGGGGAGAAAAGGAAGCCAAGGACTTGCAGGGGGAGCAATGAACACCATGGAACCCAGACGCGTGGGGTTGGTTGGTTGGGTTTTTTTTTAACTTTGGGAAGCACGTCTGTGGGCAAAGCAAACTTCAATGTTATATCAAACGTCCTTACTTCCATCTCCAAAACGATCCGGTAACCTGCTGATAAATTCCTAAGAATGATGAAAATATCACATAAGGAGTACCATTAGTGTCTTTTATAAAATGCAAAGTTTTTGATGGAATGAGTAAGAAAAAATAAAGTCTGTGTATCGATAAAGAAATGTGAATCAATTCTCACAGAGCAGGTTATTGAGTGAAAAACAAACAAATACACACACACACACATACATACACACATACACATATGCACATGCACACACATGCACACGCATGCACACACTCACACACATGCACACACACATGCACATATGCACATGCACACACATGCACACGCACGCACACACTCACACACATGCACACACACATGCACATATGCACACAAACACACATGCTGCACACACACGCGTGCGCGCGCGCGCGCACACACATACACATATACACACAAACATGCACATCCACACACACTCACGCACATGCACACACATACACATATACACACAAACATGCACATCCACACACACTCACGCACATGCACACACACATGCACATATGCACACAAACACACATGCTGCATACATGCGCGCGCACACACACACACACACACACACACACACACACGAGTCACTATGACTTCCTGCTAGCCATATGGTTTTACTTTCTCACTGCCATCTTGCCGCTGTGAGACAATCTGACATGCTGTCCTCACCAGGGCTGAGCCAATGCTGGTGTTGTGTCTTTATACTTCCCAAACCATTAGCCACACTAACCTCTTTATAAAGTTTGCCTTCCTCGAGGATTTTGTTATAGATAGCCACAAAAGTGAACTTATACAATGACATTTTAGAAAATGTGAAACCGTTAGATGTGGCTAACAGAAGTGGCGATTAAAGTTCAGAGCTAGGGAGAAGGGGATAAACAGATAAAGCATCGAGGATTTTAGGGAAGTGCAACTGTTCTCTCATAGCTGGAAGTTTTCCTGTCCCGTCCAGCCCCACAGCCGCTCAGTCCCAAATAATCACTCAGAGGCTTCATATTAATTACAAACTGTGGCCTATGGCTCAGCTCATTATTATTAGCTCTTACAACTTAACTCAACCCATTCCTAGTAATCTGTGTTTTGCCACATTGACTTCGTGGCATTACCTGTTCTCTCACATCTTGCTTCTCCCGGTGGTGGCTCACAGCATCTCCACGACTCCACCCTTCTTCCTCTCTGTCTTCAGTGTGAATGTACCGCCTAACCTTATTCTGCCTCTCCATTAGTCAAACAGCTTTATTTATCAACCATATTCACAGTGTACAGAAAGACAATACAAGGGATGAATTTGGATGTGTCAGTTTTTTGTTTTGTTTTTGTTATTGTTGTTTTGTTTTATGTTACTTATCACTCATCAATCAGGATCTTCAGGGAAAGAATGTAGATTTAGTAAGAAATTGTCTTCCATATGTACCAAACAGCCTCACTGCAGAGAGGGGAAAGGCTGGATTTGAACATGAGCTGCTGTACAAAGAGTCATGAGACCAAAAGGCGGGTAAGAAACATACATTGCTGGACACAGTTGTTTGTGCAGAGATCCGAGCTAGTTCTGATACTGTTCATAGTATATGGACACCGAATGGTCAGGTAAACAGGTGACAGATGTGGAGAGCGAATCAAGATCACAGATAGCAAGGGAAGGGATCAAGGACAGCCCACCAATGACAGATGGAGTATGGGACAGTAGTGTGAATGCACATCTAACTTCACATAGGTGCAGATGGGTTACACATAAGAATGAGAGTGCACGTGTGCATGTATGTGTGGGTGGGAGGATGCATGCACATGCAGCATGTGCATTTCATTTCTACAATTTTTCTTTTAAAAATGGCATTTGCTTATCAGCCCACATGGAGCCCCCAAATATCAGGGTCTAACACTGTGACCCAGGAGAAGAAACCCAGGCTCCTTAGAGAAGTAGCTGATTCTAGGACAGGGACAAAAATTATACAAGACCATCCTGCAGCAACTTGTGGCCAGAAAGTAAAGAACAACTCAAGAAAGCATCATACATACAACACACATACACACAACACACATATACTCATGACACATACACACACACATACACATATGTTACATGCACACTAATAAGGATTGTTGAATGAATACACTGGACAATTCCAAGATCTTCCATTGTCCAGAGCAGAAATGATTTAAAAATAAAATGATACTGGATTAGAATCCAAAGGATAAAAAAAACACCCATGAATCCACACAAATGCTCACAAAGAACTGGAGAAATGGGTATGTTGTGCAAAAGAAACCCAAGTAGTTTCAGATGTTCGGCCTTCGAAGGGCAAGAAGGAAACCCCCAACTGCTCTGGTGCGGGCTGCAGAGTGCCTTTCCACACAGGCAGCTGTGGAGAGGGGAAGCAAGGATGGAGATGTCCATCAAGCAGTTTGGCCATCAGCATTGACAGTCAAAACCTTGACAGCCGCAAGCACCCTGGGCAAAATGTGATAAAAATGTCTTTGCCTCTGTAATCTTCTTCACCCAAACTGGTGACTCCAGTTTATCCATGAGAAATAACACCCAACAAATTTCAACAGAAGACCATCCTACAAAATACTTCCCAGCATGCATCAAAATGACACAAAGTCTCAGAAACTGTCACAGCTGAGAGCAGACTGAAGGGCTGCAACAACATGTGACACAGTCATCTGAAACGGGGGTGTTAGGTCAAATCAGAGAAAATCTTGGCATCAGCTGTGGATTTCAGTTAACAAGAAGGTGTCAGGCTGGGCATGTGGCTTACACCTGGAATCCTAGTGCTTAGAAGGCAGAAGTAGGAGACTGCTGAAGTTCAAGGCGCAACTGATCTAGACAGCGAGTTACAAGCCTGCCGTGACTACAAGACCTGTCTCAATGTGGGGTAGGGACGCACTAACAGCAACTGCTCAAGCTCAGCCAGTGTGCCCTGCTGGTGATGAACAAAGACACTGGGGAGTCATAACTCAGGAGGCTGGAGCAGGAGGAGCGCCACGAGTTCAAAGCCAGCCTGGACTAGGTAGCAACCAGATCTCAAAACGCACCTAGTCTACGATGCTTACTGAGCTCTTGTGGGGTTGGATATGGATGTCCCAACTATGGCTGAGTACTCACAACCACTTAGTGTCAGCACTTTGAACTTCATTAACCACTAACCACACACACACACACACTATGGATAAAAGCTTATTTAGAAGGCAGTTTGACAAAAATGACCATTTAGCAAAACAACATCCCTAGGTTCTCCCCTTGGGCCTATGGGATCCCTGGACATGGTTTTTGACCATGTTTATGAATTCCCTCCTGTGCAGCAGTCCTCAAATCCAAATCAAGAGAATGGTTGGTTGCTCCCATACACAGTCTTGCTGGTATTGCCCCAGTGAGAACATTTTGCCTGGCAGGTCGGGATTATAGCATTCAGGGGCCAGTGCCAGATAAGACTATTGCTCTCTCTCTCCTCCCCCAGTGTCAGCATAGCACATCCTAGCATTATGAACGCTAGCCAGCAGGAAGAGCGTTCCTTGATCAGCTCTAGGTTGATTTCTCTAGGCCTATAAGCAAATCGTGTGGTGTCTTCAGCAATAGGGTTTTATCATCTAGGTAGAGGGGGCACCTGTCCTTGTTCACTTCTCTGTTGCTGTGATGAAAACACTGACCAGCCACAGATGAGAAGGAAGGGCTGCTTTCTGCTAACTTACAGATTCTAGTGCATCGTCGAGGGAAGTCAAGGCCGGAACTGAAGGCGGGAACTTGACGCAGAAACTGAAGGAGAAACTCTGAGCCGCTGTTCCTGGCTTGCTCAGCTACCTTTCTTGTACAACCCACCACAGTGGGCTCCTACATCAATTAGTCATCAATAAGATGACCCACAGGCATGGCCACAGGCCAAGCTGACGGAGGCAGTTCTTCCAGAGGTTACTCCTGCCAGGTTTGTTGCGTTGACAAGCAAGGGCAGCCACACAGTAATCAAGAGCCACACAAAGGCTTGTGCTGTCCTGGAGGCCTCAGGGGCCTCCCCGACCAACAATAGCTCCTAAGAGAGGTAGGTTATAGCTGGCACTAATAACCCATGTCTCTAAGAACAGCTTTGTTCCCCGTGCAGGGCACTTCTGGTCAAGCTCCTTTTATTTGAAGCTGTTGTTGTTGTTGTTGTTTAGTTAACTTACAAACTATTATGGTTTTGTAAAGCTTCTTCATACATCCTTAGTCTTGGCTAACCCATCCTCTAGCTCTCCTGTCTCCCACCCCTCCCATTCACATCCCCACTTGTCCATTAGAAATTCACATAAGTCATTAGGCTTTGATCTCCAAGACAAAATCTATTCCTTTCTTCAGTATCATAAGGAATTTTCCAGCTAAAAGAACCTCCATCCCTCCCTACATCTAATCTTCCTTGTTAATAGGCACAGACTTTGGGTTTAAAATTCAACACACCTAGACAGAAAGTCTGTATCTCTCGCCCATGTGGTGAGTGATTCTGAGGAAGTTGGCAAAAGACTTCCAATTCTCCATCTACAGAACAGACTAAAAAGCCATTTCCCAGAACCATCATTCAGAAAGCCCCAGCTCTTGTGTCACATGAAGAACATTGTATCTTCTTCTTCCCCTAACTCAGTCACACCCTTGTATCCTATTTCACTTATGGATGAGTTCATGATTCCCATTCTTAATGAAAACAATTCAGGAAGTTGCTATCAACGGGTATGTGCAACCAGAGAAGGGACCTTGACTTCAGAGCAGGCAACCTTGGGCCAAGGCATTTGTCCCCCAAATGCACCCACCCTCCTGCTGAGCAACAGTTGGGATGAATATTTAAATCAGTTTCTAATTCTCCCACTAAGGCCACTCCTCCCCAAACAGGGGTCAGGGAGTCTGAGGCTCTGCAGCTTCCTAGGGTTGAGGATGCTTCTGTTCTGTATGGCTCCCTCCTGTGGTTTGGAAGCAACAGAAGAGAAGGGTTTATTTGCATCTTCTGTCCTGAACCAGCCTCTCCTTTCACATTTGGCAGAAATATAAAAAAAATAAAATATATAAATTCAAATATCATTTATGCATTCATCCATTCATTTGTTTGGCTCTTGGAGTCAAAGTCTTTCTATGTAGCCCAGGATGGTCTCAAAGTCCCAATCCTCCTGTCTCAGCCTCTAGTTGCCAGGATTCTCAGTGTGCACCACTTTGTCCACCTTAGAACACTTGTTTCATCACCAATGTCACCAGTGTCTGTCTACGTGATGCTCATCAGTCAAGGCCCAATCGAGACCCAGAGCTGCTGTGCTGCCACTTGTCCGGTGTCAGCAACAGAAGTCACTGGGGATGATCAACAACTCAGGAAACCAGGAATTGAGATAGCAGGGCCCAGATTCCAAAGAATGGGATCTGAGTGGTATCTCTGGTCCTGGATGGAGACACAGCACTCAGATGGTAAGAGTCCTGTCACAGGAAGTTTCCAGTAAAGAACAAAGACACACAGCATCATTTCTCCCTTAGGAGTTCATCCGAACGGACCTGTCAATCACTTGGATGAGAAAACACACTTCAAGAAAGCTGTTGGTACCAGAAACTTTAAACTTTTCTATGCTATGCTCTGTGGGTCTGAATTTTTTTTCAACAAAGATCACAAGGACCAGGGAGCAGAGATGGGCCCTGGTGAGATTCCTCCAGGCAGTGCCAGTTAATTAGACAGTGGATTTGATATAAGGAATTGCTAAATAAGTCCTGAAGGACCGAGGGGCGAGAAGACAGAATTCACAGAGGCTGCAGCTATGACAAGTGGCACCGCTTTTGAGGCCAGATGATCAAAGAGAGCCCAGAGGAGGGGCCTCTTGTGCCTGGTCCCCTAGCACAGAAGAGCAATGAGCACAAAGGTCAGCTAGGGAGCAAGTCGTCTGACCTCAGGCGCTGTTACCACCAGAGTCAGAGTCCAGGACAGGAAGGACCACTAGGACCTGATCCTTTCTATCATCCAAGTGTCCCCCAAACACCCAACTACTGAAACAGCCAGGGCCAAACAGGATGGGAATAAAAGGCTCCATAGCGAGTGTTTTATAGCAAAGAAATGCTAAAAAAATAAAAGTCAGCTTTATCATTAAATAAGTTATGCTGGGAGTGGTGGCTCACACCTGTAATCCCAGCTCTCTGGAAGGTGCTGAGGCAGGAGGATTGTCAGAAGTTCAAGGTCAGTCTGAGCTATTGGTTAATATTGTCATCTTGATTAGATTGTGAATGACTTTTGCCTCTGAGTGTGTCAGTGTGTTTCCAGAAATGTTTGAGGAGGAAAGACCCGACCTGCAGGTGGACAGTGCCGTTGATGGGCTAAAGAGAGAGAGAGACAGCGAGCTGAGCACCAGTCCTCTCTCTCTGGCTGTAGATGCCGTGTGACCAGCTGCCTCAGGCTGCTGTCTGCGTGCCCTTCCCATGATGGATGACAGTACCCTTCCTACACCCCAGAAGTTAGTTCTTGCCAGGCATCACGTCCCAGCAGTAAACTAAGTAACTAACAGATCAGCGCAGCGAGTCCCAGGCCGGCCTGAGCTTCCGGACAAGACCGTCTCCAGAAAGAGGTAACTAGGTTAACCAGTCTGTCAGGGATTGCATTTACCTTTTTAAAGTCACTTGGAAGACCTGATCCTCACAGACAATGTGAACTCGGGTGGTACCCTGTCTGGGGTGTAGGATACTTTCACATACTATACACAGGGAATCCCTCTTCCTACACCTGCAGTGTCATATAAAGTCTTATCAAAAAAGGAAAGATGGGCCGGGCGGCAGTGGCGCACGCCTTTAATCCCAGCACTCAGGAGGCAGAGCCAGCGGATCTCTGTGAGTTCGAGGTCAGCCTGGTCTGCAGAGCGAGATCCAGGACAGGTACCAAAATTACACAGAGAAACCCTGTCTTGAAAAAACAAAAAGAAAAAGGAAAGACAGGGCACCTGGGAGCTCCTGGCTACAGGATTCTGTGACTCAATCTTTGACCTTGTTGATCTGACTTATGGAGAAGACTGAGAATTAGTTATACTGGATGTCACTCAATAGTGTTAATTTAGATAAGAAGAAGAGCCTGTGGGTTCTGGAACACTGAGTAACCACATGGGTCTTCTCTGTGAGCCACTCACCCACCTGTCTGATGCAGCAGCTGTGTGCAGACTCAGTCCTTTTCTGGAAGGTAGCTCCTCCCACCAACAATGGCTACAGCCCATGTTAGTTCATCTGTGTCAAACTCTCACCCTTCTCAGGTCCTGATACCATAAAAGGCCACTGGAGGCCAAGTAAGAATCAGCAATGAGTGTTTGCAGGCTGAGTCCTGTACCTGAACCGGGGGTGTGAAAGGCACAGGACTGTCGCTAGTCAGAGAAGTCCTTACTCAGAGCCTTGGCTCCTTTCTATTCCAATAAATGAAGAAATAGAAATTAGTAAATGAAGACGGATTTATTTAGTTCAGATAAATGAAGTGGAGGGATCTAAATCTAAACTGTAAGCCTATGGCTGCTTACACTTTGTAGAACCAAGAGATGTGGGTCAGAAGCAATTCAGATCACCTGGGCGGCAGTTTAGACAGTGTCTGAGGGAAGGTGACTGGGCCCCAGGCTGCTTCCTGGTCTCGGCCTCTGTTATGGGGACAGTGTTTTCATCAAATGGGACTTGAGGGAAATGGAGTAGAAGACACTCCATTTTCAAGATCCCAGGTTTGGGCAGAAGATCTAAGAGGTGTTCTGTGAAGGTGGATGTGAGGTCCCCGCTCACTCCGCACCCAGCCGAGTTCCTGTCTCTAGAGCTATTCCTTTCATAGATGTAGAGCACCGCCACCTTTTGTCTCTTCCCTTTGGAAGTCCAAGTCCTGCCTGCCTGTTAAACACTCATTTTCTAAGTATTAAAAAGTGATCATGGGGGGGCTGGAGAGATGGCTCAGAGGTTAAGAGCACTGACTGCTCTTCCAGAGGTTCTGAGTTCAATTCCCAGCAACCACATGGTGGCTCACAACCATCTGTAATGAGATCTGGTGCCCTCTTCTGGCGTGCAGGGATACATGATGTATAATAATAAATAAAATAAATCTTTAAAAAAAAAAAAAAAAGTGATCATGGTTGTCTGATGGCTAAAAGGAAAGGTGACGCAACCAGAAGAAGTGTCCTGAAACCACAGTGGGATGTCTATGTTACACCCCCTTCCAAAGGCTCAGGGACCATCTCGGAGGAGGACGTGAAAAGATTGTAAGAGCCAAAGTCAGGGGACACCAGGATGAAATAGTGTTTTGTAGTTTTGTTGTTGTTATTGTTGTTTACTCTTTGGGGCCCCACCACCCAGCTCTCAAGTAAATACATGGAGACTTATTCTTACTTATGAATACCTGGCTTTATTTCTAGCCAGCTTTTCTTGACTTACATTATCTCTTCTACCTTTTGCCTCTGGGCTTTTACCTTTCTCTATTCTTTATACCCTTTTTTTACTTCTTACTCTATAGCTGGCTGGGTGGCTGGGTGGCTGGCACCTGGTGCTCTCTCCTTTTCTCCCTCCTCTCTCTCTCTCTCTCTCTCTCTCTCTCTCTCTCTCTCTCTCTCTCTCTCTCTTCTGTTCCTATTTATTCTCTCTGCATACCAGCCTCACCTGTTTCTCTCTCCTGCCTAGCTATTAGATGGTCAGCTCTTCATTAGACCAATCAGGTGTTTTAGACAGGCAAAGCAACAGCTTTACAGAGTTAAACAAATGCAGCATAAAAGAATATAACACATCTTTACATCATTAAACAAATATTCCACAGCATAAAAGAATGTAGCACATTTTTAACTAATATTCCACAACAGTGTCTTCTGAACATGAGGAATGCTACACTCATGAGCTCACAGCACTGTGGTTGCCGGTACCAGACCTACACAAGATCAAGCCAGTCAGCATTCCAGTGTGAGGGGAGAGGGGCTCACAGACCCTCACCCCTAACTGGGGAGCTATGGACAGCAGATGGCTGTTGGGGAGGGAGTGTCAGTTTTCCTTAGAGGTGGGACTCCTGGTAGACTGACCACATTCCAGTAAATGGCTCCATGGCTAAAAGTGTGGGAGCCACACAAATCAGAATCAGTGGGTTATTTAAAAAAGAGAGAGATGGGGGTGTGCAAGGAGGTGGGGGTGGTTCTGTGAGAAGTCATAGAGAGTAGTTGGGGTAAGTATCCTAAAAAATACTTTGTATGAAATTTTCAAAGAATTAATAAAAAATAATAGAGTCTCTCTTTAGAATTTATAATACCACCTCTCCTTCTATGTCTTCAGTATGGAATAGGATGTCTTCAAAAGTCTTCATTTCCAGATGAGGAGGTAGGAGATGCACATAAATAAATACTTGTTGCTTTGATGTCAAAGTGACCACCACAGGGGATCACCACTGGGTCATCATAAGAGGAGGTGGTCACCAGGAAGTAGTCAATGGATTGAAGAGAAGGCGGGACTTACACCAGACCTGGGAGAACAAGGCAAGGCAAGGAAGGAGTCTAAGAGGAATGAGAATCCTCTGGAAAGATGAGGAGGGGTGGGTGGAAATAAAAACCTTGTAATTAGGTTGGAGTGAATGCTCCAAGGTTTGTGAAATAAAATAGTTGAAACACATTTGACCCTGTAGTCTTCTCCAAAAAATCCAAAAGACAATTACATTGTTGTTTTCCACTTGGGAAAAAAATCTTTATACAGACATTGAGCAATTGCATCGTTCAGTGTTTTTAATCACACAGCTATAGGTTGATCAATACTTACTGAAGATATTTGCATGCCAGGCACTCTTTTCTAGGAAATACCAAGTCTAAAAAGAACTTTGGGGTATGCTTCATAACAGTATGGGTAATAAAACAAGCAATAATTCTCTTCTCTGCTAGTCCCGCCTATACTTCCTGCCTGGCTACTGGCCAATCAGTGTTTTATTTATCAATCAATCATCCACAACACTTTTCAGTTAAATTTCCCTTCAAAACTCAACTTTTCTGTTAATTGGTTTCTAGTCTCAAAAAATAAGGTGGCAGTGCTTCCTCTACTGTTATTTGAAGATGATATGAAGGACTTACTTGGACATACCCACTCTCTTATTTCATTCTGGTTCTTATCAACTAACAATTCAAGCAGATTGCCCATGTAAAGGGCAGAAATCTAAGAGGTCTTAAAATTCTGACCGATTATATGTTGTGTGATATTTTGCTTGTGTTCTGACAAATAAAGCTTGCTTGAAGTCAGAGGGTGGAGCTAGCCACTAGTTAACCATAGAGGCCTTGAGGTCTGTACAGAGAGGAAACAGGAAGTGAGAAGGCAGGGCAGAGATAGGATCTCAGCCTTTTTGGACTGGAGGAATGGGAGAGGAAGCGACTGTAGCTTCTAAGCTACTTCTCTGATCTTTCAGGTTTTTACCTCGATAACTGACTCTTGGTTTTTCTTGATAAGATTAATTAGATTTGTGCATCAACTATATCTAAAGATTTTTGTTTAATATTAAAATCCAGATCATGGGTTAGGGTTTAGCTCTGAATTGTTACCCAATGCCATAAGAAGGAGTTTGTTGCTAGCTGTTTTTGAGGAACAAGCTGGATATGCGGGGTCTGACTCCATTGATGGACTAATCCAATGATACCTTCATAAATCCATGGGCTGCTGTGACAAAAAGAGGTAGAATCTAGCAGAAGAGAGTGTGGCCTTGGGGTTTGCCAATGAGGTACTGCTCCTACTCTTTTTTCTTGCTTACCAGCCTGTTCCATGAGGTAAGCAACCTTGTCTGCCATACAGCCCTGCCGCCAGGATGTTCCAACTCAACTCAAACCCAAATCAATGGCACCCAGAAACAACAGACCGAAACTTCTGAGACCACAAGTCAGAACACATCCCTTTTCTCCATCCAGTTGATTTCCTCAGTGTTTTATCTCAGTAACAAAAGCTGACTCACAAGCTGTAGGAGGGCACATTGCTGTGTTGAGAGCTGTAAAATGAAAAGCCTTAAAATACAGAGGTCAAGTGAGTGTGGGTGTGGACTTAGGAGAAAGCCTGTGGACAGAATCCAAGCGGCTCTGTAATCTCTCCAGCAGTGCTCTCGTCATCAGCCACCAAACTGACACAGCTCCCCTACTGACTGCATCCAGTACTGTCCCTGGTCTTTAAGGCAGGGTGGTGAGGGGCCATTTACATAGAACTCAAGACCTAGTTCTCTTGACATGGTCCAAATGCATCACTCCTTCAATGCCATGAGTGATCATTTCCAGAGGTGGGGAACAGGGCAAGTGATTATTCACATTGGCTACCCACATGCTCTGAAAGGGTGCCTAGAATCCAGCTTTTAGGTGATCATGTGTAGAAGAGAGGAAACTATTTTCCCTTCAGGATCTCGATTTTGTCAGTTTCAAAGTGATACAGACAACCTAGATAATAAACCATATGTGTTTAGGGAAAAACACAATGGGCAGAGTAATAAGTTACGTTAAAGATTTGTTAAGAGGCATTAGAAAAAATTTGAATGACATTTATTTGGGGGTGCATACGCATGTACACATGGAGGTTACATGTCAACTTTTGGGAGTCAGTTCTCTCTCTCCACCCTGTGGGCCCAGAGACCAAACTCAGGTCTAGCTTGACTTCATGTACCTTTAGATGTTGAACCATCTCACCAACTCACTAATTACATACTTTCTTCGAGGATTCTTCACCGTAACTGAGGTCATGCATAAGCTAAAATTAAGTTTTAGGCACATTCCCTGTACCCACCTAGGTAGAACCAGACTGTGGGTTTTCAACATGCTCCCTTACTCTGTAGAGGCTAAAGTCAAAGAAACTGTAGAGAGAGTAGGTGCAGACTAACACAATCTCTGAGAACAGCCTTTGTCACTTTATCAGCAAGTCTGTGAGTGAAGTAAAAGAATTTGCTCTTGGGAAATGCTTTGAAAAACAGTTTTAGGGTATAATTTGGGGGGATAAAAAGAGCTCCAGCTCACAACTGCCTGTAAGTGTAGTTCTGTGGGATCTGATGCCCTCTCCTGGCATCCAAGAGCCCTGCACACATGTGCACACACACACACACACACACACACACACACAGAGAGAGAGAGAGAGAGAGAGAGAGAGAAATATTTTAAAGTAGTTTTAACATTTCTGACATGCTAAGAAATCCAAGTTTGTCCAGCAGTCAGACTGTTATCAGGACCCAGCCCTTCTGGTCTTTCTAATCTGGTGTTCTCCATGTTTCTGGAATCACCTCATTTACAGGTCCCAGTTGGTTACTATGGGATGGTCATTATAACCAGACACTGCAAGAGGAGGATTGCCCTAATTGGCTTATGCTAATTATCCCAGGGTGAGGGGATAGTCTGTATTCCCTGAGCACATTGATGCCAAGCATCTGAACAAAAGCCGGCTGCTCTGACAGGAAGGGAGCGGAAGTGACAGTTGGATGGGCACCCTCTGTCTCTGCCACAGCAACAAAGCCTGTTCTCTCTCGGGGTGATTTTTACAACTGGCTGAATTTGGCTTGAATAATCTCCTCACCGACTACACTTCACTCTGCATTTGGGAAATCAGAGTGAAACTCTTCCAAGCCCGCATGCTCTCTTCTTAAATGAGTTTATGACCAACTCACAGGAGGAAATCGTCTCATTTCATTTCATATGCTGGAACAAGATTTAGGATGCGAATCTGGGCTTCTGGTTCTCAAAACAACAGATTGGTGGGTGCAATCTGCAGTAATCCTCCCAATAAGAACTTGCTTTGAATTCTTGAAACATTGGTCCCACTATGAAGACAGGTTAAATGCAAGCTCAAGCACATCTGGTATTTCCACCTGGACTGAGTCTGTGCTGGCAGCACAAGTTGAACATCCAACTTCTGATGTTTATCCCTCTTTCCCTGAGTTGTTTCAGAAGGAAATGGTCTACATTCAGCTCACCCATCAGAAAGGTGACATTTCTCTCCTTCTCTGTGTGTCCCAGGCAATTGACTGCCAGGTCACTACATGGGCTGTACGTGGTCAGCCAGGCACAAAGGGAACAGGGAATGGCACTTTCATGACCTCCTGCTGGCTTGACTCTAAAAAGTCGACCATTAAAACAACAAGCAGATGGCATCAAAAACAAATCCATCCTTGTGTGGACTTCCCCAGGACTGTTAGGTCTATCAGGAGGCCGTGGGAACATTGCCAAGAACTCTGCTAGGTAGCACGGCTGCCATTTCAAGTCATGAGATTCTGTTCACATCAAAGGCTCCAGAATGCCCCAATGCTTTGCTAGAAAGCCTGTGACTAGAGACACCTATCCATTCTCCCACCCCATACAAAGAAGCCTGTGAATGGAGATACCTACCCATTCTCCCACCCCATACAAAGAAGCACCAGAGAAAACCAATGTGGAGAGCTGGGATTCCCCGTTCCTACTACACTGATATTTTTGCTAGGAATCCAGATGTCACATTTTCAAGTGTATCGTTTGGGTAAATCCCTAACAGAAACCCTGTGGGTTCAAATGGAACTCTGAAAATAACTTGTCTAGCAAGCAAGCAAGTTATTCAACATTTGCAGGCCTTTACTCTATTGCGATGGTATATGCAAATAATGAAAAGCTGTGGACCAGATATGATAATTTATAACTGTAATCCCAGAACTCAGGAAACTGGAGCAGGAAGACAGGCCATTCTAGATTACAGAGTGAGACCACATTTTAAGTATCCAAAAAGTTAAAAATAAAAATAAAATAATGGCTGAGGGTGTAGCTCGGTGCAGAGCGTTAACCCGGGTTCCTAGGTTCAAACACTGTATGGCCAGAATGTTAACATCAAAAGAAAAGCGGGGGTTCTGGTTGTGGGGGGGATTAGATTCTCTGGTTTAAAAGTGAACAATCTGCCTAACAAACAGCGCCCAGGTCACAGGGGTGAATGAGAGAAAGCACGTGAAATGGCAAGGACCAGGTCTGGCAAGTAGGATTTTACACATTAGCCTTGGGGTCATCCATTAGAGACCAGAGGCAGAAGGATAAACATAGTAACCTCATTCATCTGCCAGGTTAGTGGGCATTCTTGGGGTTTGAACTCAATCTACAAATGAACAAACTATATAAGGCTTGGGGGTACATCTCTCTTTGAGTTCCTAAAACACCAACAGAATAAGCCACATCTGTGTACACACACACACACACACACACACACACACACACACACACAGAGCCGAAGCAGTTTTACACCAATAGAATAACTACTGTGCATGTACAGACACACCAGCACCACACCAACAAAGTAAGCTATTTCCATGTGCACACAGACATGCTAGTATCACAACAGACTAAGCCACCTCCATGAACACCCCCAGACATGCCCACATTAGAGGGTTGCTTTGGCCACAATGTCAGAGCCAACATTAAGGACATCGCTCCCTTCTGGGAGCAGCTGCTGAGCTGGCAAGGTGGCAGATATAAGTCTGCATCCCATTTGTCTATCTTGAGACCATTATGCTACTCCTGTGAACTGGCACAAAAGAGGAAAAGAAGTGTGGGGGCACATAGCAAAGAAGATTACAGGGAAGCAAAATGCATCTCGGGCAACCTCATTCTTAAAATGTTTTCCACAGCACTATGAATGGAGGTTTGTATAGTTGCCACAAATCTAATTGCCATTTTGACATATTATGAGCTAAATTTGCTTTCTACTTCAATTTAGGTACAATTTGCAATGTTGTTTCTATAAGGAAATCTATTCTGAGTTCTAAACAACCAATTTAAATATGAACTTAAAGAGCACAACTCATTTGTAAGTAAAATTGCAGCAATTGTTTTCTTTGGGTATTTTTAATGAGCCAAACAAAAAAATGAAAAGTATATGGCTCATTTGCATGATTAGCAATGAATGCTATACACAAATCTGTGGCGAATTAAACTTCTTTGCTAAGTCCAGGTTTAGTCGTATACAGACTGGTCTCCAGTCATCTTTTGGAGAACAGAACTTGATCTAAAACTAACCTATTATGTTGGAGGAACACATTTCTTCTAACAATTCTAGCTTCAGTGTTTTTAAAAGTCAGGGATGGGGAAATGACTCAGTGGGTAAGCATGCTTGCTGCCCCAGCATGAGGGCCTGAGTTCAAATCCCTGGCACCCACAAAAAAAGCTGGGCTCGATAGCACATCAGTGGGGGGCAGAGGTGAGAGGACCACTGGGGTATGCCAGTCACCAGCCTAACTCTATGTTTTCAGTAAGACACTCAATCTCAAGGGACTAAGGCAGGAAGCTGGACATCAGACGTCCTCCTCTGGTGGCCACACTTGCCTTTGCATAGGGGCAGTCTTGCAGTCAGCTCAGTTCATGACCCTGCCGCTATGCCTTCCCTGTCATCAAATACAGCCCCTCGATTCAGGTCAAAATAAACCTCTCCTCCCTCAAGAGTTTCTGTTGGGTGTTGATTATAGCAACAGGAAGCAACTAATACATGTCATCTTTCATCACATGAGAATAACCACATTCAACAAGGTTGATGGGAAACACCTTCAATGTTAAACATGGTCCAGATCTACGAGTCAGAGCTCTACCAGGCCCTGCTACTTCATCTCGGCCACAAAAGGAGGCCAAAGCCTGGACATCACATGTCAGACTTGAAAAAAACACCAAGATGACTTGAGATGTACTTTCACACCCGAATAATGGATAAGAAATCACAATTCAAATGTCCTCAAATGCCAGCTAGCACCTGCCAACTCCAGGTTGTCAGGGTCCTCTTTAATACAACACCCACCCCAACTTCCAACCACAAGAGCACTGCGAAGAACACGGCGCTATGAAACTGGGACTGGTGGAACCAGCCACTTTGTCTTCCATGTAAATTACTTTTATGATGTATTGCTAGCCTTCAAGTGATTTTGAAAGAACCCAAAAATTCCAAAATGACAACCAATGTTTAAGCCCCTGAAAGTAGTTAGAAGTCATTTGCAGACTCAATCCATTACCCCTTGTAGACTCAAAGGAGTACCCTAAATTTTCCAGGTCAATACATCTAGAAACTTAACAGCACTGAAAAGACAGATCAATTTGGAATCAAATGAGAAAACTCAAATGAATCTTGAAGGTAAACACACTGGGGGGGGGTGTATAGGGGGGTGGTTCATAAGGAACCAGGCTACACTTGAACCTCAGATGTTACTCCCTCACTGAATATGCTGTCCCACAGGAGTTCTAACAACTGTCACAAGCACAAACAGCCATTTCATTTCCAGCTCAAGGAAAATTTCTTTCCACCACACCATTCCCTTCATTGTGCAGATGAGAACTAAATCCCCAGATCTCTGAACTTGATTTGTTTCCCCATATAAATCAGCTGGTGTTCTATTAGTAACTCAGCCACTCTATAAGACACTGGAACCAACACACTTATTTTCCATTACATATATAGCTCAAGCTCATGACCCATGCTGCCAATTTTCAACTATTCTGATTATAAAAAAAGTGTTAGTCATTTTTAGGATCCACCTTCCATATTCACAGGAAAATGACTGCTATGCCTCTAATAAATGGTGGGTTAACTTTTGAGGTTAGGCCATCCAAAGACATAGAGCCATATAAACCAAGGCCACCTAGCTGTTATATGGGAACCTAAGCACAGCTTTTAAAACTGTGGGTGGCAACTCATGTGACTTAATTGGGGTTAGGGGATCACACTACAGCTCAGATTCGACACTATTACGTGATGTGAATTAGTGTTTTCACATTTAACACTTTTTACACTGTCCCTTAAGGTTTCTGCTGTTATGAAAACAATGGTTTGCAGACAACAGACTTTTCCTGTCGTCACTCTTCAGCATGTATCAAATTGGCATTATCTTTGGATTGATTCTAAATTTGTACTATTCTGTATGTGCATGTGTGTTTGGAGAGGAGAGTGACTTTGTGAAGCTTGTCCTCTTCAGATAATCAGGTTTGGGCTCACTGAACCATCTCACCAACTCAGAATGTTTGGTTTTAAAAAATGCTGTTTGAGCCAGGCAGTGGTGGTGCCTGCCTTTAATTCCAGCACTTGGGAGGCAGAGGCAGACAGATCTCAGTGAGTTCGAGGCCAGCCTTCTATGAAGTGAGTTCCAGGACAGCCAGGACTGTTACACGGGGAAACCCTGTCATGTAAAAAACCAAAAAAAAAAAAAAAAAAAAATGCTGTTTAACTCATTACATACTTACATACACAAACACACACACACACACACACACACACACAATTATTAAATGTATTTTGGCTTCAGACTGGGACAGAATTTATATTTCTGAAATGGTTCTGAATATACTTACGCCATCTTGTACTACATATTTATGTGGAGCAGGGTTCCCACTGATGATTATAAAATGGGAGCATCAGTCAACTCAGGGAAATAGTGAATGCTTTTACATCCTGCAGTAACAAAGGCTCAGCTAAGATTTCATTCTTTATGTAAAATAAAGATACTCATTCATCTCACTGGGAAGCAAATTTGCTTCTTTGAAGAAAAAAAAAAGGTTAAACCATGTGTACATCCAAAGGTTCTAGGTTTTGCTTTGCTGGTAGCATGAGGATCAAACTCCATTCCCTGAGCATATTACACAATTACACTTGAACACTGAGTCACATCCCCATCAGCCCAAAATAAACTCACATTTTATCAGCAGACGCCTGATTATTTTATATACCAGTTAGTCTCATGGGAAAAGGGATCACAAATATTCAAGTTTTAATTACTGACCTAACAGGCATGGTGACATAAGCATTTAACCCCGGTACTTTGGAGACACAGGTAGGCAAATGAGTTCTAGGCCAGCCAGGCTACACAGTGAATCTGTCATTACAATCTCACCCCATACACAGCATGCTCCGGAATGTGCCCACACATGACTGGTGTTTCACCAATGAAAGCCTTTTGTTTTCTATTCAGACATCGCTTTAAGAACCATCTTCAACATGCTCCTCATTGCTGCAACTAACAAACCATTCTTGACCCTCAGCTTCACACTCAACCAAAGAATAAATCCATTGCTTCTAGTAATGGAAGTATTCCACGTCACAACAGAGCTATGGGGGACCTACAAAAAGAGGACCCTGGAAAGTACTCAGCAACACCCTGTGTAGGATCTTTCACTGGAGGCATTCCTTAAAGCTGCTGGTCTGACCCCAGCAGTCACTCCTTGGGACCGCTTGGGACTGTGCCAGCACACTTTCAAGAATATGGACAGTGTTCAGCTTAACGCTAGTGGTTTATCTTCCAACAGTGGAACTACTGTGGAACAATATTTGAACACTGTAAACATGTATTGCTCTCATTGTTAATAAAAAGCTGATTGGCTGATGGCTAGGCAGGATTTTAGGGGCAGAGAGAATGCTGGGAAGGAGGGTAGAGTCAGAGGAGTCATTAGGAGACACAGAGGGAGCAATACTTGGAGGACAGGTAAAGCCACAAGCCACAGGGCAATATGTAAATTAATAAAAATCGGTTAATTTAAATTGTGAAAGCAAGTTAGTAATAAGCTTGAGCTATCAGCCGAGCATTTATAATCAATATTAAGACTCTATGTCAGTTATTTGGAAACTGGCAGGCAGGAAAGAAAAGTCTGCCTACATGGAACCATGCTGGAAACATTTTTTTTTAAAAAATGGCTATTTGTGAAGGCTAGGATACCAATCTGAACTGAAAACCAAGAATAAATTATCTACTAATTTTAATCCTGAAAACCTTTTTACCCTTATTCAAGGGCACAGGGACTTAGTCAAGGGTTTTAATGTGGGTCAAATGCCTCCATCTTTACAACAGATAGAAACAATCCCATTCTTATACCTTTGCTGATGTGATTTAATGAGGACAAGGTATCCATACTTTTATACCATGTGTATGACCAACATTCCAAAGTATGTCTCATATTCAGTAAGCATGCTGGTATTCAAATATATGTACCAATTGTTCAAACATCTTAACATTACATGGTGCCACTTAGTCACAATGCTTTTATACTTATGAAATAATTTTTACAAAGATTTTTATGAGAACATATTTTAATATATCACCAAATACAGCCATGCATACCAAAAGAACTATGATGACTTTAACAAGAAAAATATAGTGAACATAAACATGATCTACATCACCTCTAAGGTGTCTGCAACAATCAAACTAACTAGAAATAAATACACACCCCAATGGCCCCCACACATTATGTACAGGTTATATGAGCAGGGGTTATGAAACACATTGAAAGAATGAAGACACCACATTCACACAGGTTCTCCTCATTTTACTCAGCTCAAATTCTTGATCTACAACTATTTCACACCTAACACTTTACATAGGAAGATCCTAAATCAAATCATTGCAGAGTTTTCTAAGTGTAAATTCATACAAGCAAGTAACTATGGTGCTTTCCATTTAATTGCAGCAAATTCTCAAGCTCTATCCACAACTATTTACACCGTGCTTAAGAACAAAGACTAGATAGGTGCTTCCAAACTTTTCCCATCTTACGAATGGAGAGACCTGAAGGCCATGTAGAGCATTAGGATTCAGTTATTTTTTAGTGATAGTGTTTGTGGCTCAAAGACAAGTCCCCACAGGCAGACTGGTTTGAATACTGCCACCTTCCGCAGCCCTGACATTTCACTGGACATGGCAGTTTTCGTTGTTTCTCTGGTCAGGCCCAGCAGCTGGGCTGGAGGCAGGGTAGCGCTGCTTGACCCTCAGGCCCTCCTTGGGGCTCTCTGCAGAGTTTCTCCCAGGAACATTACTGGCTGTGACAGACTTCTCTAGGTGTTCTGGGAAGGCAGTGTGTAAATCCCCCGAGCTCTGCTGAACAACCTTGACCTGCAACATACATAATTTGTTAGAGGTTCAAAATCACATCTACATTTTTCAGTGGTTCAAAATCACAGTCACATTTTTTGGTGGTTGTCATTGTTTTGTTCTATAGAGGACTGAACCAAGGATGTTATATATGCCAGGCAAGTGGCCCACCAGTGAGCTACATTCTCAGCCCTATTTTTACTTTGGATTTGAAATAGAAGTTCATTACATTGCCCAGGCTATCCCTAAACTCACTCTATAGGCCAGAGAGACCTTGAACTTGTGATCCTCATGTGCTGTGGGAAATTCTGTATGGCAAATGTGTTGCTAATAAAACACTGATTGGCAGTGGCTAGGCAGGAAGTATAGGCGGGGCTAACAGAGAGAATAAAAAGAACAGGAAGGCAGAGGGAGTCTCTGCCAGCCGCCACCAGGACAAACAGCATGTAAAGATGCCGGTAAGCCACGAGCCATGTGGCAAGGTATAGATTTATAGAAATGGATTGATATAAGATATAAGGACAGTTAGCAAGAAGCCTGCCACGGCCATACAGTTTGTAAGCAATGTAAGTCTCTGTGTTTACTTGGTTGGGTCTGAGCGGCTGTGGGACTGGCAGGTGAAAGAGATTTAACCTGACTGTGAGTCTAGCCACACTCATGCCTCAGCCTCCCTCACTGGTAGAGTTAGAGAGTTAGAGGTCTGTACCATCAGGCCTGCTCACATTCCCACTCCCAAGGGATGAAACTGATCACCCGGGTCAGCTCTTCTGTAGGAGGGAGTAAAAATCTAAGTATCTTCCTCCCTGAAAGCAGGAGTTAAACCTGCCTCATTGGTCCTGAATCCCTGCTGCATTCACAGTAAGTGCAATACAAATGCATAAAACTGACTTCAGGGGGAAAAAAACTATTTACAACATGTCAAATACCTAGGACCCATAATGAAGTGTCAATCATACTCTCTTTTCTTTTCTTTTTTTTTTTTTTGGTTTTTCAACACAGGGTTTCTCTGTGTAGTCCTGGTTGTCCTGGAATTCACTCTGTAGATCAGGCTGGCAAACTCACAGAGATCCACCTGCCTCTGCCTCCCAAGTACTGCCAGGCTCTCAATCACTCTTTTAATAGTGTTGTTTCCATACTCGATTTGGAAGACAGTTATGCTAATAATGAAGTCCAGAAAGAATAAATCCCCCATGATGTTGTATCTTTAAGATGAAAGAGGTTATACCAGAAAACGAAACTTTAAGAAATGGTTAAGATGTTGATGTAATTGTTAAGTCAAAATTTATGATATGTAGAATAATGAGGAAAAATCAGGTATGAGAATAAGGTAAAGAAGGGCTGGGGAGAAGGCTATTTATGAAGTGCTTGCCCTGTAAACATGAAGACCTATGTGCAATCCCCAGAATCCACATAAAAAGGCTGGGCAGGATAGTGCTCTAGGGATTGCTGGCTCAACAGCTGATTCTACTTGGTGAGCTCCAGACCAATAAAAGATCCTGTCCCAAAATAAGGTGAAAGACAAGGAGGTACATAAACAAGAAATTAAAAGCAAGAATGGAAGTTTCATATACAGGATCTTCAGAAGAAAACAGAGCAACAAGGTGAGAGACTCGAGATCAGTTGAGCCCATGAGTTCAAGACTAGCCTGCACAATAGTGAGATGCAGCTAAAAACAAAACAAATGAAACAAAGCAAAAGACAGCCAGACATCTAAGGGGCCCAGTGAGGCCTGCCAACCTAGATACTCAGGAGGCTAAGGGAAGCGGACAGCAGTTTACAAGACCTGCTTGAACTTGCTACAGAGTAAATGCCGGCCAGTCAGGCAACTTAGAGAGACACTGTCTTAAAAATTAAAATTAAAAGGAGGGCTAGGAAAGGAGCTCAGTGGTAGAGAATTTGCCTAAATGCACAAAGTCCTATGTTCCATTCTGCCCAGTACTGCACTTCACCCTCCAAAAATGAAAAGATTAATAAAAATTTCCAAAGAATAGCTATTTTGCAAGTTCAGACAGGTCTGCAGTGCAAGTGTCCCAAGAATAACTACACGACAGACACTCCCTAAGTAAGATTTCCAGGTACCATTTTAAAACAGAAAAAAAGAATGGAGCTTGTTTTTCCATTTAGATTCTCTCTACAGGAAGCATGTGACTTTAAAGGGCAGTTAGAGATGCTGCATTACAAAGAACACAGTAAATTTCAAAGCCTGCTTCTATCTCAGATCATGTGCACAGGACACTGAAAAACCAGTAACCAAAGACCAGGAGTTGGTGGGAAATTACCCCATGTGAAAAGTTGAAGGGAGAAAGTTTTATTGGTACTACCATTCTTTTTTCTTTTGAAAAGAAGCAATGAGACTACGACAAGGGTTTCCCTTGAATCTATCAGTCACAGGGACATTAAGTGTTTAGGTGCATTCAGCAAAAGAAAAACGGAGGAAAGCAGGGAGAATGACAGATCAGAGACAAGGAACTGAGACAGCAAGACCCAACCAAGTGACTGCAGAACATTCCTTGGCTCTTCTGACATGGAACTGAGTCAGTTACACTCTGTGATCAGAATGTAAAGTGTGAGTGTGATGCTCATGCAGACAGTCCGCAAGGCCCTGAATCTATCGGACAGTGCCATTCCCCATCTCACCAGTGATGTCTGCAGACAGAATGGGGAGAGAATAGAGATGTGGGCAACTTGCTAGAAATGAGTCCTACTAGCAGGGGATGGGGGTGGGCTGCAATGTCCTCAAAGGTCTGTTAACTGACCCTCTGCTCAAGGCCATCACTACTATCCATGTGGCCAGCCCACCAAGCAGAAACAGTCAGGGAATCAAGTCTATATATAAACAGCAGCTCCTTTGTCTCCAGCAGAGTAGGACGTCCTGGGCTTCCTCATCTCAGAGACAGGATGAACACAACAATGCACCCAATACATCTTCCTGATGCACTTTCCCTACCTTGAATTCATCAGATATTAATAAATGACTAAGGAGCTGCCTTGAACTCAGCTTTCACCTTAGAGGAGAATTTACAGTTTTGAGTGTCAAAGTACCTGCTTTAGTAAACAAAATCTTGTTCTGTATTTTTTAAACTAAATGATGAAACATACTTGTATTTTTTTACAGAGCATCTCAGAAAATGCTGACTTAAAGTGAAAATGAGTAGGCTATGTTTTTAAAATGTGAATCTAATCAGAAAGTCTCCTAGGCCCTCTTTTCAAGAGGACCCCCTGCCATTCTTCAAGTGCAGAAAACTGCTTTGTAATTCCTAACTGCTGGTGCCAACTAGACTGCATGTAGCTAATGCAGAGAACACAAATCTGCAGGAAACCATGGTTACTGCTCTGTACCAGCAGGCTCCCTCCACAGCAGTGTGGAGTGCAGGCCCCCTAGTGTGCAAAACTCTTTCTCCCAGGTAATAAATCCAAACACCACATGCAAACTGTTTTTACCATCAATTCCTTATAGAGGGAAGGAGGGAGGGAGGAAGGGAGAGAGGGAGGGAGGGAGGGAAGAAAAGACCCTGTGGTGATTTCATAGGACAGTTTCCTATCTTTATAAAAATCTTATTATGAAAGTCACTCAAGGTAACATTCACAGTTCCGTTCATCCCACAACCGTTTGCTAAATGTCAGACTTTTCATTAGACATGATGACACAGGCAACCCAGACATAACTAGTTACACACTGCAAATCAGAAGACAGACATCTGAGCAAGCAGTACCAAGGGAGTAAGGACCTTTGGACAGTGGAGTCCAGATCCTAGCTTAGCGCCGGTTTCCTTGTAAGGGAGCCTGACATACAGAACATCTGTATCACATAAGCCTCAGAGAGGAAGGAGTAGGATTTTTTTTTTTTTTTTAAACTAAGGGGTGACAGGGAGCTCCCTATCACCTATCTAGAAAATGGCAGTCTATAATAGCACCTACACCTGATTCCTAGCCTTGTGGCTATCCCATGGCCATCAGCTCTAATCAAGCTTCCCAGCTTCCCTCCTTCAGGGAACCTGCTATTCTACAAAGCTTTCTCAGCAGTGGGGAAGTCAGGACCCACTCTACTGTACCCCAATATTGTTGGCAGTGCCAACAGTTGATTTCAAGTGAGAGAGGGAAACAGACAATAATTGAGGGGAAGGAGAAAACTGCACAGGATGATATACTACTTCTACCATCAAGAGCGGACAGCTCCATTCCAGTGTATGGAAAGTTTAAGACCCTTCCTCACCGTTAAATTAACTTTAACTTATAAGCCATAAGAAAACATATGACAAGGTTTAACTATATATAGCATTTCCACATCAATCAAAACAAACCAGTTTGCAGTGTGGTGCTGTTTTGATACAACCAGTCACCAATGTTTCTGGATTCTGACACACAGGAGCCACTAACTACACTTGTGAAAAACCTTCTTTTTTTTTTCTTTTTTTTTTTGTTGTTGTTGTTACTTGAAGGTTATCTGATGGCATACTTAAATTCTGACAAGTGAGCAAACTAACATCACAAATTTTAAAACTTCCTGAAGTTACTTTAGAAATTTCCAAGACTATTCCCATGGTTCCCAGGTTGAGAACTACAAACAAGCTGCAAAAGAGAGGTGTGAACTGTGGAGGTTTCAATCTTTCAGGACTGTCACCTTCTTCATTCATTCTCCCAGTGTGAGAGATCAACAAACACACCTGAGGGGAGTAACAGTAATGGGTGTAGCTTAGTTAGCGGAATGCCCTAGTGTGCACCAAGCATAATCAGGGAGTGGTGGTGTACATCTCTAATGCCAGCACTCAGGAGGTGGAGGAAGAAAGATCAGAGTTCAAGGCCATCCTTGGCTACACAATGACTTTAAGCTAAGCCTGGGATTTAAAAAGAAAATTTAAGTAAAACACATGTACTGTGTGCAGAAATGGTGCTGCTAGTATGAATTACAGTATTAGGAATAAAAGTCAGCTGAGCATATATTCTCCTCCTTTTGTGCAATGTAAAGCATAAAGTCCATAGAGAATCAGAAGCTTTGACGGGAGAGGGGAGATGAATAGAGTGAAAAACCCAGTGACCAGAACCTGTGGCCCAAAGGAAAACAATCTCTTTAAACCTTTTAAGCCTTGCTTGAAAGTCTTTTACAAATGTGCTGAGTTTCCCCTAAAATCCCTTCCCAGGAAGCTATTTACAAGCAGTCCTTTGGGTAGAGGAGGACATTAGGCCTCAGGAAACTGAAATGTATCCTTGGACTTGCTCACTCAGGCCGAGTCAAATACTGCAGCAGCCAACCCTGGGTCATCTAACAGACTTCCAGGCTGGCAGGCAGGAAATGACATTCACAGACTACCTTTTGTGATCTGCTGCCACCAGCTGTTGGTTTTGAGGACTCTGCAATGTTTTCTTTGCCTGGTGTTGGTGAGGATGCCACTAACTTCTGTGCGGCAAGGCGGGGGCTGGTTCTGGTTGCCATGGTTGTTCTCCGCAGGATATATGGACTTGTCTTTCCTGTAGGAATGTCAGCAAACCCTAAGGGCAAAAGAGCTGCTTGTCAGTAATGGCATTCATTAGGGACTTTCTGTTTTAGCTGGGCTAACAATGGAGTACAGATGCTTGTACGTGTACAAAGTTTCAATAACGGCAAAAATAACTACAAAACATAGTTTTTCCCCAGCCATAGAGAACAATGTATTACACTACATAATTGCCTTGGTGGTCATCAAGTCAACTGGAAAATTAACAGGTTATCCTTTATTAGAAAGATAAAAAGCCGGGTGGTGGTAACACACACCTTTAACCCAGAGCTTAGGAGGCAGGGCCAGGTGGATCTCTGTGAGTTTGAGGCCAGCCTGGTCTACAGAGCGAGATCCAGGACAGGCACCAAAACTACACAGAGAAACCCCATCTCGAAAAACCAAAAAAAAAAAAAGATTTAAAAAGATACCACGACAGGAAAAAGGATCAGGGAGAATCACATAAAAAAAATAAAAAGTCTTGCTTCTTCTATGTGGTCGCATTATCTTGCAGTCTCTAAGACAGGAGGGGCATTTAACACAGCTCTCATCTGGAAGGGAAAATGGAAACTAACAGTGACTTCAGGACTTGAGTGTCTTCATATTTGCTCAGAGTCTCCCTCCAGGAAAGGAACTGACCTGACTGGTGACCAGAAGAAAAGGCTAATCACAAAGACACTTCACAGGGCCCTCCACAGTGACCCTCAGATCTAACTACAGGCAATGCTCTCAATCCCTTACGAATACATCATTTACTGGACAGCTAGCTAAATACTTTGGAACCACGGTTACCAGAACATAACTCCTCCCATCAGCTTTGACTTCAAGGTGTAGGGCCAAAGATCCAACCTGCTGTAGATATATTTTTTTTTAACAGAACTACATGACTGAAGCTGGGTATGGTGGCACAAGTCTATAATCCTAGCACAAAGAGGCTAAGACAGAAATGCTTCAAGATCAAGACCAGCCTGGACTCCACAGTAAGATTCTGTCTCAAATATCATAAAGAATTAAAAATCAAGACTGAATTAACAGGGGGAAAGGTCTGCTTATGTCTTAGAGAATGCAACAATATCAAATAGCTATGAAAACTCGAAACTCTTCCTTCCAGGTCAGTGTCAACCAGCCTACTTGTTGCGCTCACATGGCTCAAGAAAGGAAAAGCTGATTGAAAAACCAGCAATTCCTAAGAGACTTTCAGCAGTCATCTTCCAAACCTACCAGCTCTTTTGTAGTGCTGTAGTTAATCTTAGGCACTTATTTTATCGCCAATTTAAAAATGAACTAGTCTCTCCAAGCAGCTAGGGCTATTATGCAATAATTGAAAAACCTAAAAAGCAAAAGTTTCTATCTTTCCACATGCTGATTTTTATGTGAAATCTCAAACTTTTGTGTTTTAATGCTAGGAACTGAATAAAGGGCCACATGCAAGCTAAGCATATGGTCTACACCCTCAGCCCTGTTATTATGTATGTGAACTATACATACCTTTTTTTACGACGTCTGGGAGTCCCTCTAGCTCAAATTTAGTCTCTTCCTTGTCCTCAGTAGGGTGAACACTACTACTGACTGCTTTCCTGCTTTTTTTAGAAAATGTCTCTGGTGTACACGGTGTTGTCCCACTACCATTCTCCCAAATTCCACTGGACCTTTGCCTCTTGCCTGAAGTTTTATTTTGGCCAGATGTTGACTTCTCACTGACAGAAGTGGTTGGAGATGGTCCTGGACCCGAAGAATCTAGCAAAGGAGAACAGTGGAGATGCCGTCTGGATTGCTGTGAACTCAGATGAGCAACTTGTATTTCTAGCATCTCTTTGGCTTTCTCTAGCTCCTCGAGGCTTACAAGCAGGGAACAGTACTTATCCAAGTACTTATCTGCTTCTTTGGTTTTTTCTTCAAGATTTTCTTTCAGCTCTTTGTTTTCAGTCATTAATTTCTCTACATTACCACCCACAACAGAATCTGTGGAGAACAAAGTGATACATCACACACAGCTTGCTGCTGCTCACAGTTATTATCATAGACAGTTCCCAGCAGGTAATCTTTAAGCCTGTTCTTTAAACTTTTCCAGGAGTTAAGGACCATCATTTGTTCATGTCTGAAGACTATAAAGCTCAGTCTAGTAGATAAGTTTAAATAAAATCCATCAACTTAAATTCCCTTAGAGAATTAGTTACAAGAGATCAAGCAAATGAACTTTTTATATCCCCGGCCACCCACCTTTCCCCATCCATTCTTTCTCCAACAAATGAATAAGCAATATAATCCAGTAATGATCATAAAATCTATGTTGTATGGTTTTGGGGACAGACACCAGCCTGTGAAAATTTAAGTCCCTAAAGTCTATGAAAACATTTTGAGAGAATACAGGGACTGGAAGGTACAAATATAGAAGAACCACATCACGGCAGGGACCTCAGTCAGATTCTAGATGCCAGGGGTGGCAATCAATTCATGAGGAAAACTTCCAGATTCCAAAACCTACTTCAATCACACTTCTCAATGAGAAAGACCACTGAACTGTCCTGCAACACTCTGTCTGGAAGCCTCACACACACCAGCCACTGGCTATCCATGGAGAAAGCAGAGTGTGTGAGTGGATAAAAGTGGCATAGTTAATTACCAATGAGCAGAAAAGAAGGAAGGAAGGAAGGAAGGAAGGAAGGAAGGAAGGAA
>CABHPQ010175529.1:0-43074 GCA_902168405.1 Peromyscus aztecus
CCGCGGAGGGGACCCCGGGGACCCGGCCGCCCTGCAGCGCCCCCGTCTGGCGTACCGGCGGGTCAGGTGGGGCTGGTCCAGCAGAAAACTGCGGGTCGGGCTCCACCTAGGTGCGCTGGGGCCTCACTGCAGAGCGGCCGGGTTGGCTCCGCTGAGTGGGGGAAGAGCGAGCCCAGCCCCCAACCTGTTCCTACCCCAGGTCCTCGGAAGAATGCAGAACCAGAAAGAAGACCGGCGGGCGGGCTGGCGAGCAGCTAGATGAGTTTAGAGGAGGCTGCTCTCCATAGGCGGTTCCGAGGGGTTTGGAAACAGTACTCCCTTCCCCACCACCACATTGCATCCTGGGCCTCCTGTGTGCCCGCCTCCAGCCAGCTGCGGGACACCCAATAGCACAGGCACAGCGGATGCCCACAGCCTGCCCCAGAAGAAGCTAGCAGGCATTTCCCTGCCGCCGCCTCCATTCTTCCGCAAGGAAGAGCCAAGCCGGCATTTGTATCTGGAGGCCCAGAGCTGGAGGCAGTGCTGTCCTTTTTTAGAGGGTCCCTCCATGCTAACAGCAGCAGGACCAGCACGGTAGGCCTGAAAGCACTTTTGTCTGAATCGAGTTTCAAATGCCCAGTTCAGAGCTTTGGGTAAGAACCAGGGGCCTGTGTTTGGTCTGTGTGTCATTCGGGGGTGGGGATTGGCTGAAGTCTGGGGCTCACCTGCTTCACATAAAGGCAGCTTTCTCTCTGCACAAGTGGGTAGGTGACATGCAAGAAAAGAGGCCAGTTCTGAAGGGCTCTTAGAGGTCAGATAGATCGAACTTATTAGGGTGCATTTGGGGAAACTGAGGTCTGCAGTAGCAGGGTGACCAGCACCATTAAAGGTAAAGCAGACTGGCCACCAAACTTGATGCTGTCTGCCTGACCAGACTACTATGCCCACACCTGGGCAGAGGAGGAGCTGTTGGGAAGCAATGTGTCTCTCTGCCTGCCAGTACCCCTCTCCCACCCCAGAAGACAGCTTGAAGAGATAGGAGTTAGTCAGAGCTCCCCCCCCCCCCCCCAAACCTGGAGAGGTGGCCCATCCTTGCTCCAGCCAAGCAACTAAACAATTCAGGATCTACCATGGAAGAGACTGGGCATTCTCTTGAACAGTTCCCTGGAGCCCCTTCATCAAATAATTGCCCCACCCCACACACTTATGTACTCCTACACATCTTCCAGCAAAGCCATCCTTGCGGCAGCCTCAGGATCCTGCCCTGTCCGTCTTAGGAAGTCTGACCTCCACCAAGGTCGCTGGCCTACACACCTCACCTGGAACAGTGTGCTCCACCTCAGAGGGCTCTGAGTCTGGCAGGTGCTCATCACACACACAGAGACTTGGCCCCAAAGAGACTGCAACCAGGAGAGAAGGCCCACCCACCCCTGACATTTGCTCTGTCCCCAATCAGCTGCACATCAACTGAAATCCTGAATACTGATCACTATGTAAAAAGAACTAACCATTTGAAGGGTCTTTCTGGAAACTGAATGTATAAAAGGGAAAGAAAGTTCCCAAAAGAGATGCATGGCCCACCGATGAATCCATTTCCACTGGATAGAGTGTGTGTATCTCCAAGTTGAAGGACCCAGAGCATCCTTCCCCAGGAGCCAAGCTCTCCTACTGGGCTGGCAGGCAGCGCTGCTGGTGCCCTTCACAGAAACCACAGGTGAAAAGCAGAGAGCCTGTGTCTAGCACCGGGAAGAGCAGGTGAACTGTGCAGACAGGGGAGCCCATTGGGCATCCAGCTTAAGACAGCAGCTGAGTAAAGGAAACCATTACAGGCCCCCAGGAGGGGAGGACACCAGACCAGGGCAGTGGACACAAGGGAAAAGACCCTTTAAAAAAATCATAAGACTGTGGCAGTGCTGAGAGAATGTCAAGAGCTGGCAAGCCAGGGACATCCTGGTGCTGAGGGCTGGGCAGAGGAAAAGGGTCATGAGGAATGTTCCTTCCTCCAGCCACAGCACTTGGGATGCCAAAGAGTTGGCACCATTCAAGGGGCCCAGCCAGCCAGCTGATGGAAGGGTACTTAGCCAAAGAGCTGTATCACCAAAGGCTCATGTGGGTGAGGCTCTGTACCCCAGTAATGGCTGCTGCCAGGACAGTTAGCTGTATAGACCATGTGGTGCTGCCCAAAGAGGGGACAGTCCCCACATGCCATATACCTGAGGTATGGGAACCCTGGTGGGGGAAAGGGAGTGTTTTATTTTACATGTCTCTAGGCAAAAAAAAAAAAAAAAAAAAAAAAAAAAATGAACATTGCCTTCAATTAGGCATGTGGGCAGTAAACACAATAGTTTAGCTGTAACCGTGACTTTGTCACCAACAGAAATCACAGGTATTTTCATATCAAGTTACAGATCTATGGCTACCATAGTACATTGCTTATGTTCACCATTATTTCAAATTACAGTCATTCTACAGCTAGGCGTTTTATGTAATGCTTTAATAAAGATGCAAACATACCCTTGTATCAAAATGGTTTTTTTTTCTTTTCCATTTGATAACTGCATTTAATATAATTGGTTTTCCTAGTAATCTTGTGTATGTTTATGCTATTCTAAGACAGGTCCCATAGACTCCAGCAGTTAGCCAATCACGCCCATGACCTCTGCCCTCCTGGGGAAAGTCAGGGCTGCATGCATAACTGGTGTGGAGTGGGGTGGACTGGAGGGAGGACCTCACTGCAACCCAGCCCAAATGTCTGGGCACCACAGTGCCCTGGATGTGAAATTCATCAGGCCAGTCCATTCTGGGGGAGGCTGCTTGCCCCTACACTCCATGCCCACTTCCAAAGAGGCCTATCTGCATACCCACACTCTATTTCCAGAGAACACAGGCAGTCTCCTGACCAGTCACTTCGTACTGTCCCCTCACTGTACACTGACAAATTCTACACCCTGATCATTGCTGTACACTGTCCAGTTCTGGCCCTTTACAGGCACTAATCAGTCACTGCACGCTGACCATTTATCGTGTACTGACAAATTCTAACACCCTGACCATTTACTGTATTCTGACCATTTCCTGCACACTGACCAGTTACTGCCCTCTGGCTGTCTTAACTCCAGCTTCCCTCCCATGTAACATGGCCCGGCAGACTGGATCACCAGGCGTCTACAGAAAGCCAGGGCAGAAAAGAGAAAGGGAGTCTGAAGACATACATCCCACGTCTAACTTCAAGAAGACAGAAATAATTCAGGGAAGAATAAAGGAGCCATAATAATCCTAAACTCCATCATGCTAAACACACAAGAAAACACTGTAGCTATCACACCAAAAAAAAAAAAAAAGACAAGTGAGGCTTAAAACAAATATAATGGTCACGTCTTAAGATGCAGGGGCTGTGTTAGGTGCTAAAATGGGCAGAAATAAAGGCCAGGTGTGGGAAAGAGATCAGAGAAGTCTAGATTGTGGAGCCCACGGAAGGGGAGCGAAGGAAAGGCCTAGGAGTGTTGCAATGTGGAGAGGATCTCTCAGATGTCCAAGCTTCCTATTAGAAAGTATGAGGTCAGAAAAAAGAACCAAGAGGAGGAAGCTGTAAGAAACGGAGGGGCTTGCTATATTCTAAACCGACCCGATGGGCAGACCCAGAGCCAAGCAGCCATGAAACCTTGTAAAATCAAATGGAAGAGTGAGTCAGTTCTGACCCACCAAATCTGAGGTGAGGTGGCAATGGGCTTTTCTTCAAGACTGCTGCCTTTCCCCTGAGAGCAGAGTAGTGTCCTCCTGTGCTGGTGGGAAAAGACAAGGCACCAAGGTGCTGACCAGCCCCTCTGTCCGCAGAGGGTGTCCTATCACTAAAGGCAGCCAGAGGAACCGTTCCACTCACACCCCACAGGGAAAGCTGACCCAGCCTCCAGCAGAGGAAGGAATCACAAGGAAGAAAAGATAACCAGGAGACTTCTGAGATGCAGAGGAGTCCTGCACGAAAATGCGCTGGGCCCTGAAATTGGGAAGAATCTCCGTCAACCGGCAAACTCTTCACAGTAAAATACCACGCCTCTCTTTCTCTCTATGGTTCTGGTCACTGGCATTTTCTGTGGGAAGCTCCACAGATGGAACAGGACTGTAAACCCCCTGCTTCTATGCAAGTCTGAAAACCAGCTTGCAGACAGATCTCAGAGAAATTCCAGCAGCTATCTAAATGTAGAGTCCTAAACTTCGATCATTAAGATCCATGTGGTTGGAGGCGGTGGGGCAGTGAGTATCAGCACTTGCTCTACAAGCAGAGGGATCTAAATTTGAATGCCCAGCATGTTTGAAGCACAGACAGGTGGATTCTGAAAGATTGCAGGGATAGTCAGCTTCCGATTCACTGAGAAACCCTTTCTCAAGGCAATATGGTGGAGAGGGATAGAAGAGGACACCCAGCATCCTGCTCTGGCCTTGACATTTGCACATTTGGGCATGCACACGCATGGGTATGCACACCTGTACACTTCTGTGTATGCACCACACACACACCACATACCATGCATACAACACAACACATTTGTACACATATATGAATGAATGAGTGGATGAATGAATGAATGAAAAAGTGGGCGTGGCTTGGACACCAAGTTGGTCAGAGAGCCAGGGAAAGGCAGGGTGAGAAGAGAAGGGGTCTAGGCTGTCTCTGGGAGGCACCCATGGACACAGGCCAGGGAATTAGTGGGCAGCAGGTCACATGGGAAAAATGAGGAAGGCAGACTTCAGCAGGGCGCTGCCTTCAGTGAGCAGGGTTCGAGAAGAAAAAGACATACACCTCGTTCCCCAGCAAGTGCTGCAGCCTCGTTAAGTGGAAAGGATGGATCAGCTTAGCCACTCGGCAGCACAGACTGAGCCTCTGAGAGATCCAGGCCCTGCATGAACAAGGGACCAATGAAGACATCCAGATGTGTAGAGGCTGGAGCACAAGAAGCTGGGTTGCTTCTGCCCAGCAGGCTATCTAGGTTGATAGGGAGGCGTACATATGCTTACAAGCAGCTTATGAGCCATGTGTTCATTAGTATGTGTGTCTTTATCTATATGCATGTCTACAGGTATGCAGTCACAAGTATCTGTGTGTGCTCACATGCATATGTGTGTACCGAATACGCACAAATATTTAGCTTGGTGTTCATCTATGCACACATGTCTAGGTATATTCCTATGTGCACAGCTGTGGCTACTGTTTGTGTTGGAGAGAGGTCATTGTGCATCCCTCTTATGTCTATACATGTGTGTGCCACTCTGCTTTCTCTAGAAAGCCACTCAGATATTTTCAAAGACACATTACCTGGAGACCATGGTCTTCCCTGTGACCTTGCATCTCAACCACAGGGTGTTGGCATCAGTAGGATAAACATTCCTTGTACCTTCCCTATCCTTCCACCCACTCTTGATCTCCTTGGCACTGTGTGTGTGTGTGTGGGGGGGGGGTGTCTTTCTCAGAATTAGGGGGAGGCCAGCATGCACAAAAAGCAAGCAAGTTGTGGCCCATTGCCCACTGTTGGCACTAACCAAAAATCCAGGGACATTTCTGCACCCTTCTTTCACTCAAAGTGTTCTAGAAACATGGTATCTCAACAACCACGGTGGGCAAGGTGGATGGGGAGGAAGTCAACTCCCACTTATACACACCTGCTATCCCCAATGTCATTCGATAGATGGAGCACACTGGCAAAGAATACCCATCACCAGGAACCTGGCTTAGATACCCATCCACCAGGACTGTTTCCCCATCTGTGGTGTCTAGGTCCACCTTCAGGCTGGCTAAGCCCCCAACACACCTTTGGGGAGGAAGGGAGGGACAAAGTTCAGTTCTTGTAGTTTAAATTTTATCTCAAGACTGTGTGCTAGTGCAGCCATTATGGAGACCACTATGAAGGAACCTCAAACTGAACACATACCTTCTGTAGGATCCAGCTGTCCCACTTCAGAGTCCATATCCAGAGGAAAGACATCAGCTGATGGAGGAGATGTCAACATGTCTAAGTGTCTGAAGCCCTGTTCACAACAGCCAAGATTCAGATGTGGCACTGAGAATGTCACTGTCTGGTCACCTCAGTCCCACATAAGACTCATCACTGGCATTCTGGCTACTGCAGGAAGAGACCAGGCCATCAGCTTCAAAGTGTGCTTTCATCCTTTCTTTCCATTTTGCATAAGTATAGGAGGCAGTGTCCTATCCCAAGAGAGACCTCTAGGCACACTGTTACTGAGGGTCTAAAGCATGTCCCAGGCAGCAATGGTGTGGAGTCACCCAAACTAGGGACCTTTGTCTGAGCTCCTGTTCCTTCTGCATACGGATAAGCCTCTAGCATGGCTTGCTCTGATCTGTGAACAGCCCTTGATCCCCCAGGGTAAGTTCCAGATTCTCGCTCCAGCAGAAGAGGGGAAGAGATAAAGATAACAGCTGAAGGAGAGGGAGGAGAGGCCTGCAGTTTGGAGAGAGGAGAGTGTATGATGTCTCATGTTGGTCAGCTGCTAGCTGGTACCAGCAGACCTACAGGCTTCACCCCCAGCTGAGGACAGCTGCCTGCTGGCCAAAGCTTGGGACTTGCACTCTCCTGTTTCTTCTGCAGTCCCTCTTATGTCTTCAGAAAATGGAGGCGGCGTGACCCGAGTGAGCCATCATCTGGACATCCACATGCCGGGCTCATCCACATGCTGTTCACAGTGGGTTGGACACCCCAGCCTTTGGAAAGCTCCAGTGGCTGAATCCTACTGTCTCTGCTCACACTTCAACCTGTCCTTGTCCTGTTCAAGCTGGCCCTCTGTTCAGCACTCATCCTGAGACTTCACAGACATATGCACATGGAACACCTGCTCCCGACTCCAGCTCTGGATTGCCTTCAGCTCTAACCACATGTGTAGCATTTTGCTCAAGAAAGGCCATCAACCAGGGATGATTGGAAGTATGCAGCAGGAGGAGGGTTTGGGGGGAGGCATTGTAGAAGGCACACATGCCCTTCTCTCCTTAGGCTGCCTGCTTTTCTCTGTCTCCAGCCAGCCTATCAAGCCAGTGTCAGTGGTGCTTTAGCCTGGACCCATGGCCACTCCCACTTGCTCTCCTGAGAATGCTTATCTGCTCTCTGCACAAGAGCTCACATTACATTTTGACCCAGCAGATCCCCTTTGACCAAAGTAAGGATTGTCTTTTCAAAGCATTTTTTCCCTAAGGCTCAAAGGAAGCCACTTGGTCCACGGTGACCCTGGTCCTCAGAACAGATGTGTACACATGGGGAGCTCTCATCAGCACTTGTGGTCTAGATAGACAGAAAACAGGACACTTGGCCAAGGTACGGTTCAGCTTGCTTTTTAATAAAAATTGTTTCCCATTCAAATGTCTTGAGGAAATGTCACACAATTGGAGAGGTTGGAACCATGAGTGCAGAAGCTGCCAGGCCCAAAGAAAGCAAAGTCCTCCCCACACAGACAGCAAACAAAGCCTTGGAAACACCACAGCGCTCTTCCATGGGAAAGGTTGGGTACAAGGTGGTGTACAAGGCAGCAGAAGAATAAACTCGGCCTATTCATACCTAATAGGCCTAAACATAAATCTCTAGGCCACAATGAGTAGATAGAACATGTACCTCAGAGCCACAGGGCTGCAGAAACCCAGACATTAAATGTACCAGATTATGGAGGGACAGAAGAGCCCATAGTCTGGGCATAATATTCACACACTCCCTCCATCATGTACTCAATACAACCTCCTGCAGCCAAGGGTCCCCTCATTCTGAGAAAACTGGGACAAAGGAGCTTAGAATCTGCTTAAAGCTAACAAGAAGAGGCTGGAGCTGGGCATGGCAGCACACGCTGTGATCCCAGCACTTAGGAGGGAGAGTCAGGCAGATCTCTGTGAGCTCAAGGCCAGCTTGGTATATATAGGGAGTTTCAGGTCAGCTGGGGGTGGGGACAGAGAAAAGGCTAGGACAAAGCTGAGTCTATTGGGCAGATTGCACTCTTCTCAGAAGAAGTCAAAACATCTTCGTAAGTCCCTACAGGCCTCCACTCATTCACCTATCCATCCAACTACCTGTCCCTCTACCAACCATGTATTCATTGATCAAAAAATCCATCTATCCATCTACCAACCCAACTACTCATTCATCCACTACCTATCTATTACCTATCAGTCTACACATTCATTCATCTTCTATCCATCCATTCACCTATCTACAAATCCCACAACTCTATCTACCATCCATAATACAACTGTCTATCTACCAATCCATTTATTCATCCAATAACACATCCATTTGTTGCCAATCCACCATCCATCAATCCATCTACCAGTCTACCAATCCATCTACCCTCCACCAACACAAATGTCAATTGGTCCATTTATCTATCCATCTATCCATCCATCCATCCATCCATCCATCCATCCATCCATCCATTCACCCATCCATTCATCCATCCATCCATTCAACCATGCACTCAGTGTTATGTAACTTATTTTTTCCATCTGAATTGAATCATTTCCTCCTGGAGGGAAATGGGAGATCCATAAAGCTCAGGAAGCTAAGAAATTTAGGAAGGACCAGCAAGCTCAGAAAATTATATAAACAGCAAGCAATCACCAGGGAAAAAGGAGACACTCTGGTGGAGATGCCTGCAAGTTGGGCCGGTATCTCCAGAGATGTAGTTTTCATGGGTTATCACCTGTGCTGGGATAATGTGGATAATCAAGTTGGGTTGGTATCTCCAGGGATGTAGTCTTCATGGGTTATCACCTATACTGGGATGATGCAGATACTCTTGAGTTGCTCATTCTCCTGTAAGCGACTCCAGGAAATTCGTTGGCTCAACAAGTTAGACTTGAGTGAAATTTTTTCATTTCTGGACTATGGTTGACACTGTCTGCAGTGAGTAGCTGTTTGCTCATATCTCTCTAGCAATCACACAACACCCATCAATGCACTAATCCATCTACCCATCTACTCACCTTTCCATGTACCCTTCTATACATCCTCCACCAACCCTTCTATCTATCCATCATCAATCTACCCTCCCACCCATCCATTCACCTTCCCTGGCTTTACCTAGGAAGGGAGCACTCTTGAAATAATACACCTGCCAAACCAAGACCACAACCTGAAGTGAACAGTGCTTGGGGCAATTTTTGCCTTGCAAGGCAAGCTCTGTGGAAAGGGCAATTTGCAGTTTCCTAAGGGTTGATCTCAGGTTTGGATGGGGCCAGGCCCTGGAAACCCTTCAGAGACTGGGAGAGAGGCAGGGCTCTAAGGTAGCAGATGAGAGCTTAGAAGCAAGAACTTGGGAGGAGCAAGGCTTCTCAGAAGATGCCTAAAAGCTACTTATGAAGGGGATGTCAGTAGATTTTATCCAAAGTGGGTGCAAATAGGTAGGTGTAGCTAAGCAAAGGGATAAGAACCAGTGGCTCTAGGTTTAAAAAAATTCTTTCTTTAAATGTCACAGGGAAATGAGTTTTATCCACTCCTGAAACTGGGACAGCATCTTCACCTGATGCACTGCTGCCTGCAAGGGCATTGAAGTTCTTTATGCTAGTTCCTGGACCTTGGGACCCACACTAACAACTGGGAGAGCCACCTACCCTGCTAGCCGGGGAACATGAGAGCAGTCCCATTTGGCTCTGCAGAAAGGTCAGGCTAAGCAGACATAGAAGAAGCAGGGAAGAGTCACCATGCCATTGAGATCAATCCCATGGCCACTGGAGCTTCTGTCACCTGCCACCCTGCTTGGTGAGTTGAACACATGACATATAGTTATTTGAGGAAGGCAGCCAGCCACCCCTTCTAGAGGGATGCAGTTCAGGTGGGTCTGAAGGATAGCCTATAAGACTAAGACTCCAGAACCTGTAGCTCCAGTAGCTCCATGCCTCTGACACCCTTCCCACCTTGCAAGAACAACAGCCTGTCCTGAAAGGCTGCTGCCAATTTCCTTTGGGGACTAGCACTTAGTTTTCAGGACCAGTGACTATATCATCTCCATCTCACATGAAGAGATCCCTGCACAGAGCCAAAGCCAGCTTCTCCCATCCCCTACGGATCCAGTGCTGAGCCTCAAACCACTTGTGAAGCCAGGCATTCAGAGCCAGTTTTCCTTCTAGCATAGATGCCCACTGTTGTCCCCACGGGGAACCATGATGAACCCAGGGATAGTGGTGGGCGACCTGCCTGCAGGACCCACAGGACCCATACAAAGGCTAGGCAGAGAACCCAGGAGAGGCAGCTGTACTGCTGACTAAATGTCAGGGAAATGGCTGAAGGTCAAGGGCCAACACTTGGCTGCAGGGGAGTATATGGGCCCAGTGTCTGGTGTAGGAGCTGCTCTAGCTTCCAGTCTGCCATGCACCCAGACATCCCCAAGCTCAGGAGGGGGACCAAAGCAGCAAACGTCACAAGGTCCAGGAGCATCTCCTATGTTTACAAGGATTTTCCTTCCCTGTGGCTGGTATGTACTCAAGAAAAGCAGTGTAGAGGACCAGGTTCCAATCACCCTCACCTACTTAACCAGGTCCTGTAGTGGGAGACCTCTGATAGCCTTGGAAAAGCATGTCGGGACAAGGGCTCTACCAGCAGAATCTAGAGGGTCCTGAAGCCCTACCACTGGGTTCCTCATGGGAATGAAATCCTGGTGTTTCCTCCCAAGACACAGGTCTACTGGAAAGGCTGTTCCCTCTGTGTCACAGGCTGCCATGCCAGGTCGGTAGAGCTGCTCCCCAGTCATCCTGTGGCTCCCTTCTCTAGGAGGAGACTGGAGTCAGCAGGAATGATGGTTTGTATAACTGACATCTTTTAGGGTTCACTATATGAGAGGAACTAGCAGAGGACATAGCACACATAATCAGTCATCTCCAGGAAGGGAAACTAAGGCACAGAGAGCTCAAGTCCTCAAGCTTGTCTGGATATAGGAGCTGTGGGCTGTGCCACTGCCCTTGGGCCCCTCCCATACCATGCAGCAACAGATGGAAATGACTTTGGCCTCGTGTCACTTTTTCCCAGAATGTGGACAGTTGGATCAGTCCTGAGCAGCAGTGAGAACATCCACTTCCCAAGGAGGTCGGAGCTCAAGTCCACCGCGCACCTCTGTCCTGAACGTCAGAAATAGCTTATTGATTTTAAAGTCCATGGGGGATCTCAGCTTGCAAAAGTAATTCACTCCTGCCCGCTAGCATCCAGAACTTTCTAACAGGGATGTGGTCTGTGGGTTGCAATTATACCCCACTGGCAGAGGAGTCAATCATCTCAGTCCTGACACTGGGGAGATACTGGTGGGGAGGGGGGATGAAAGATTAAGGGTGACTGGTTAGGAAACTGCAAAGTGTCCTGGCCCCAAGAGAGCAGACCATTTAGGAACAACAGGCTTGAGTTTACTTTCAGCCACTATTGAGGCTAGAAACATCTGGCTTTCACCTACTTGGGGAGAAGCTGAGGCTTCCCACATTCCCAGGCCAGCAGTCTGCATACTGCTGAGACAGCCTCCTCCCTTGGACAGGCCCCAGGATATTACAATCTGCAAAGGTACAGGGAGTCAGGAGGAAAGACAGGGGACAGGGGAGAGGGGGGGCACAGGAGTGAGGAGACTCAGCCCAGATGCAGGAAAAGCTTTGTGTTCTATGTGTCCTCAGTTGGATCTGTCATAGGCTGGGTGGATTTCTCTTTAAAACAGAAAAGATGTTGTAGACAGGTGTGATGGGCAAATTTGCCATGAACACATCCCAGAAATATGGAGAAGGAAGAAGGTCCCACTCATGTGATGCCATTAGCTCAGTGACCCTCTTGGTCAGGTGGCCCACTGGCTTTCCTGATGGGACAGGTGACGTGTCTTGTGCCACTGTAAGCCCCGTGGCTCCCCATGTCATCCCTTGTGGTTCCCTGCTTCTGCCACGTGAGTCATCTCATTGCACAAAGCTGCCATGCCGGAAATGGATGACTCTGAAGAAGATGAAGGTAAGAGGAAGTCTGTATCCTCCGTGGTCAAGCCCATGTCCACAGCAGAGCTTCTGTAAGATCAAGTCCAGAAAGAGTGATCCAGTGGTATGGGAGCCCCAGGTTCCCTGGGAAAGGCCTTGGATCACATGCTCATGGATGACCTCCTCAGACGTCTTCACACCTGTAGGTTTATGTCACAGCCCCCTCTCAATTGTCACAGTATCTGAGCTCTGTTGTCTTGGTCCAAGAGAGACAGCAGAAATGCTCACTGTCCATGTCAGCTTGGATGCTATTGCCAGGCCACCAATAACCATGAAGATCTAAGAGCCAACATCAAGATCCTGGCCATGGCCCTGGAGAGGCTCTCTGCTTGAATTTCAGAAGTACCCTTGCCATTCTTTGTGTTCACATGGTAGAAACAGAGCTTATAGAAGTGTTCTCACATTTCCTTTTTAGGGTACTGGCCCCACCATCAGGGCCTGCCGTGTGACCAGAATCACCTCTCAGGGCTCACCTCTGACCACCATCACTTTCTAGTTAAGGCTTCTGCAGGTTCATTTGGTGGGGATGTAATTCCATCAATAGCACTTGCTCCTGGTATCGCCTGGGATCCTAGCAGGTGAGTGGCCAGCTGAACACAGAATATCTCTACTCCTTTCCATCTGACACAGTAGGCATCTGCATGTTTCTGGTCCAGGAACCACTACCCTCCCATTTTCATGAGCTGGTTCCTGCCCACCCCACCACAACCTCATCCTGGTTTACTCGCTGGCATGGCCTTTGTCACCTGCATGCACCTGCTGACACTGTCCCTCTCCTGCCTGAGGGTGCCCCATGGACAAGATATGAAGACATATTCGGTTGTCAGTGGAATGAATAAAAAAAAAAATGCAGAGAACAAAAGGAGAGCTCTAACTGATACCACCCTCCAAGGAGCAGGGGCAGGAGAAGCGGCGAGGCCCTGCATAGACCCCACTCCATTCACTGGCTTCATTACTGGCATCGAGGACATGTCCCTGTAAGTAATGCGCTGCTTGAAAATGCAGATGATCGTGAGCTCCAAGCCCCGAGAGGTGCGGCGGCTATTAAAACACATTATGTCGGTTCTGGAGAGGGACACATTCAAAAACAAGATTTAATTTGTCTATGTGTAAAACCTAGACTTTAAGAAACACCTAGGGCACGCAGCAAATGAGTGTGTGCTGAGAAAAAGCAGGCGACGATTTGCTGGCTCCCAGCAAATTGAACATAAGCTCACATTATAATGCGGCTACAGAAAGCGAAAACGCAATAATGACTATATTGGGATGTTGCGACCGTGGTGCTGAATGCGAACGAATCGGCACAGGCCAGCTCCTTATCCATCTGGGAGTTCCCGTCACCTTCCCTGCTCCCGAGAGTCTGAACTTAGCCTCCTGATGTGCAGAATCCAGCAAAGGCATGGAGGGAAATGGAGGTCACCCTTCCCATAAGCAACAAGGGCTCCTGCTAGGAACAGTTCCCCCTAGAGGGGGACCATGAAGACTAGACCCTTGCTATGGATTTGGAGGTGATCCATCTGTTTGAGAGCAGCCATGGTGCCTGGCATCTGGGAGTGACTGTGAGTGGCCATGACCTTGGAGGGCTGGATAAAGTTGAGTGAGCAGACATTAATTCAGGAGACCTCCAGGAATTCAAGCTCCATGATCAAGGTCCCTTATGCTTCTTCCTTGGGTGGGTTTTGGCCATGGTGAAACATCACAGAGAGGCAGCTGAAGCTAAATAGAAATTTATTCTCTTCTATCACAGGAGGCTGGACATCCCAGAGCAAGGAGTGAGCCAGGCTGGTCAAAAGAGCCCCCTCTCCCTGGCTCTTCTTGTGTCCTTCAAGATCATCTCCCACAGGACTGGCCCTGTTCCGATCTCATCTTACAAGGTCACCAGCCATACTGAATTAGCCAATGACTAATGACCTCACTGTACCCTAATCACCCCTGTAGAGGCCCTCTTTAGACATACTCCAAGTCTTAAGTACTTGGATGCAAGACTGTGGCACATGCCTTTGACAGGGATACATAATTGGCCCATAATTTATCCTACATACTGGTGATGTCACAAAGCATGAGTCCCCAGACCCAGGGCTCCTGTCCCTCCTTCTATAGGCTCTGCCAAGTGTGTGCACACGTGATGGGTATGCTGGGCTTTGGAAGCGACAGTTTTTCTTCTGTCCAGGAATAAACTCAGTGTCACTTTCTCCTTTAATTCAAGGACCAAGCGGGGAGGGAATGTGGGTGAAGCCAGGATTCCATGAGTCGTCCTTCAGTGAGCTGTGGAGCTTGTCACATCAACTTCCCCAAGAACCCCTTGGAAGTCCAGAGAGAAGCCAGCAGCAGATTCTCAGGAGCTGCCTGGTGAGTCTGCGTAGGGCTCTGAGGAGGGGACCCTGGTCTCCATAGCCCCACTGTGCCTTCCTGTTTCTGCCTTTGGCTGGGTCTTGGGAGCCTCCCTATCCCCAGCAGTCACATAGGAAGGGCCCTGACTGTGCTTGGAGCTGGCTCTCCTATGGAATCCAGGAGAAGTAACTGCCCCTATGCACAATGGGCCCTATGATCTTGTTCCTGTAAGGCATAGCCAAGAGTAGATAAAAGTGGACAGAAAGGCAGGCCTGGCTGTCTCCATAGACACGTCTGTAGGGACATGGAAGGTCTAGTAGGTCACTCCAGCTTTTAAAGGCCCATACCAAGGGGACAAGGACGTGGCCCCACTCCATCCTGGCCACGTTCAGGCACTGGATCCAAACCTGGGTGGTTTCATGTGTCGTGAACATCAACCACAAGGATGACCACACAAAGAAGCCGTGCTGAATGAGGGGGCTACGCAGCCACAGCAACAGCACACGACAGACATTGCCTTCTCCGCCCACTTCCAAGGGCCCAGTTCCTCTGGCAACCTTGGCAGGGAGGAGTGGAGCATGCTCTTAAAATTTTCACAGGAGAACCTAAGCCGGAGGCCCCAGTTCCGTCTGAGAGAGAAACGTTTTCTGTATGGGCTCCCCACCTGAGATACTGTGACAGGCACAAAGCTGTCCCTCCTTCGGGGGGCATAATCTCCTTTACCAGGACACCCCAATTTTCCTGAACTTGGGAATCTAGCAAGACTAGAACTCACATCCTCCAGCATTCTCCCTGTCGCTCCTACGTTTGCCTCACGTGTATGAAACCCCCACTGGCAGGAGCTCAGCTTTGGAATGACTCGGGGGGGGGGGGGGGGGGGGGGGGGGCTCTGATAGAAACTCCTCCTGTCCAGATTCTTTCAATCTACTCTGAGGGGCCCTGCAAGCAACAATACAGCTCAGCTACCCACGATGTGATCAGTCCCAAAGTCCAGGGATGCTCCAAACTGTGAACCGCACTTTACCCCTTAGGATTCTTCCAACAGAGATGATTATGGGCTCCACAGCTAGGATCTATCACAATGAGTCAGCTGTTCCCTTCCAGATACAAGGACGGAGCTGGGTCCCCAGTGGCACACCCCGAAATCGCTAACACTTTTTTTTTTGCCAGTCTATGGTTCAGCCAGGGTCCCCACCCCCACTGCAGAGCCACCTCCCTCTCAGAAGGATGACTACTCCCAGGCACCTAACTGGCATCTGGCTGACCATGACTTGGGACCTCTTGCCCCCCATGCGGCTACCAGCACCAGGAAGCGTCTCTGCACTCTGGGAAGAGAGAAGAGGTGTGTAGCAGGACAGAGAACAACAGCCTAGGTTCAAGTCAAATGCCGAAGGCAGAGTCCCACGGGTTGCACAGGACCACTGGCCTCAAGGACTGATACAAAAGGGTAGGAGCATCTTGCCTCTCTTGTGTCTACCTGTGGGGTATGTCCCTAAGCCAGCCTGTGCATCTCCATGGCCCCCCTCTGCCCCACTCCCATAGCAGGTCTCCCTGTAGGAATTCTTTTTTGGTATCTCTGGTTACACCACATCACACCTGTTTGGAGCCACAGCCTGGAGCTTTAGCATTACCCGCGCTCCTCTCGGGGCTCCCAGCTTCTCTCACAAGGCTGAGGTGTTCCAACGTGGGCTGGCCTGAGAAGCAAGCACTCATCCTTGCTGAATACAGATGGCGGAGGCTGATTTAAATAAATCTATTAATTATCTGCAGCTTAGCAAGCCTCTGTGTGTGTGTGTGTGTGTGTGTGTGTGTGTGTGTGTGTGTGTGTGTACAAGCAGCGCCTAAATAATGCAATTTTGGAAGCCTCAGCATCTATTACATTTAATTACTTTTCCCTGTGGTGTGGAGGATGCAGAGGCAGTGATAATGGCACAGTCCTGGGAGCCTGGAGAACCCCAGAGGGAAAGCTCAGTGGGAGAGGCTGGCATGGAAGGGGAGGAGATGAGTACTTTCCTAGAGACGGGGACTCACCTCTCCACCACACTGCATTTCTCATTTGCCAGGAAAAGAAAAACTCATGCCCCTGTGCCTACAGGTAGGTCCCAAGTCCCATGACTCAAGTGCTTGCTAAAACCAAGATAAGTTTCTCTTATCTGCCAGCAGGACTGGGCCTCAGAAAATCTTGGTTAAGACCCTGGATCCCAATTTTGTCAGTGAACTCCCATGCCCTAAGGCGAGGATACCCCCGCAGGGAGGCATGGAAGAGGAAAGCATAGGGCCTTAGCCTTTACAGCTGATATGTACGTGTGCATCTATCTGCCCGAGCCTTGGTTGGGAGCCACTATTCCTAAGAAGTGCCGGGTATGTGTGCAACCTCTAGCCAGGCCAAAGCATACTCATCTCCCAGATACCCTGGAAGGAACTCTCAGTCAGCAGTAGCCCTCCTATTCGCTGCACCTTGGAGATAAGGATGGGCACAGCTTGGCTGCCAAGGGCCTCACACTCCAGGGTGCTGACATTGAAGAGGGCAGGCACACACTCTAGCTAACACCAGGGTGTCTGATGTTAAGTTTCTTCTCTCTTCCTGTAATGATCTTCATTTCTAAAGATACATTCCTACTTGAGGATCCACTGTGTAGAGCTGAAGGATAACTGAGAAAAGCCAGAAAGGGATCTCCCTAGGGGATCAACATCTTTGCATCTGATGTCCTCCAGCAGAGGGTCTGAGCCCCTGCTGGGCACCAGAAGCACAAAAAGATCCACCTGCTGTGCTGGGAGAGAGGCAGAGCTTGCTTTGAGATCCAAGGCCATGAGGTGAGAATGGCTGTACCACAGAGCTTGGAGATGCAGTCACCTTGCACCAGCCCTGCACTGTGGTGTAGCTATTGTATGAATATGACTGTTGTAGCCATTTCAGTCCTGAATTCCAGCCACTGTGACGACCTGCAGGAGACCCTCATGAGATCAAATGACATTCATCACAAGAGGACCACAAGATGTTCAGGAGTCCATCACAAGGCTCCACTCCTGTTTGAGAGTATTTGAAAGGGAAGGAATTGATTGGTTTGGGGACTTCCAAGTGTTGTGGCTGTCTTTAAGCTACTCATGTTCCTGTAAATAACCCTAGTCACTGGTTCACCAAGCAGGATTCAGGCAGAATCCTTCCTTTGATCTCTTGGTGCCTTTCCTATATGGAGTGACTTGAAGTTTCTTATTGTCACCCCAGCAAAGTCATGTGACATGCACTCACTTAGCCCTCCCTACAGTTGGCACCACAAAGCCTTCAGTATGCCAGGCCTGGGTCTGTCACAGAACAACAGAAGTGAGTGTGACAGGGGCTGGCCAGGACACAACGGTTCTGTGGTGGATGGCCTTGTCCCCTGCTCTTGCAGATGCTGACAGTGTCTTCAACATCCTTCTGTCCCCACCTCCTCACTGGCTGTGCTGCACAATGGGTCATTATTAAGACACTCCTGAGGACACAGAATAGGACACTGTGAGAGGCCAGCAGAGTACCTCTGGGGACCCTCTTCTGGGTAGACAGACGTAGCCACAGTGTCCAAGACTATAGAGAAGAGCCTGGCGTTGATATCTGGGACTAGAGATGCCTACAGCTTTCCAGGACTAACACCCCTGGAGAGAAGCCGGCAGGTCTGAAGAGAGTCCCAACATTAATAATTCTTAAATTATATTCAGGCACCTGGGAAATTTTGGAATAATAATAATTCGGAGGTCTAATCTGTTAAAACAATAGCTTTTAATATTCATTTGTTACTGGCAATAAATGACCATAGTAATTTGATGATTAAGCTGCTGTGACCTTCATTGAACCTTAAAGATCCTCATTTGCATTCTCATTAAAATGACAGTTTCTGTCTCATTCTTTGAAATCCGCAATGCCCTCCTTTCCAGAACTTTCGGAGCCTCCCTAAAGAGTAATTAACTCATGTGATTAAAAATGTAATATGTTGGGAACATTTTTTACTTTATAAAGGTACCAGGTTAAAAGTTTTAATATGTACTGTATTAATCACAACTCATTTTGATTTTTTTTCAAAAAAAAAAAAAAAGAAAAAAGAAAAAAAACCCTCTCAGAGTGAGGAGAAAATGGGAAAGCTCAGCTGTCAGTGTTGAATCGTGTTAATTTCTTTCCTATCCCAAGTTTTATTAATGGAAAGAAAATGATGGAATAAGGTAGTCAAAGCTCTGCACCTTCAAAGCACACCCCAGGCCCGAAGGAGTACCCCCCAAGAAGCTGCCTCACTGGGCCTCCTCCACAACTCTTCAAAGCTGCTCTGGTCCCCCAAAGCCCAGGTGGGAGGTGAACCCCTCTGAGCTGCAATCCAGGAGCTGAGGCTGGATGAAAAGGAAGCTGCCTTTTGCTCCTCATTTGCACTTTGGAGGAATTTCCCTATCTGCTCTGATGCTCACACTGGGTGTGGGAGCAAGCAGGATGGTCCGCAATGGACAGAGACTGTAGGCTGGGAGTGGGGCATGTATGTTCCACGCAGGAGGACAAGTCATCGACTGGTGCTAACTTCTCTGACTTCTCCACTCCCTCTGGAGAAGAGAAGCCCATGGCCGATTGCAAGCACATGGTAGGGAAGCCAGGAGTCTGCTGCAGCCCATGTTAGGTAGACATGGATGGCCAATGCACACCTTGGACAGAGTACCAGATTGGCCTGGGCTGGAAGGCAACCTTAGGAAGCTTCTAGAGTGCTAGTCCTCCCATCATGCCCAGGCAAAGGGAGACAGGCAGGTTTACAGTGTGTAGTCACATGAAGGACTTGGGACAGCATGGAAAAGCCCGCTCTGGTATCAAGCACAGGGGGGCTGTGAGTTATGTCTTCCTGTTCACTGGCTTGTTCTAACCCTTTCCAGGAATTCTTCCAGCTCTTAGTACAAAACAGAAGTACCTCAGGATTGACCTCTAACCTTTCTTCTGTATCTGCCTCTCACTTGTTCAGTATGTCTCTCTCCAGCCCAATGGTCCCCAAACCATGAGCTCCAACCTACACCCTACCACATCCATGCACAAACTCCTCCTCAGGATTTCTCTACCTGTCTTCTCCAACCATCTTACTGGCTCAACTCCTAGACAAAATCCTCTATACAACCCAAACTTCTTTACTGCATTCCCTGGGTGTGCTGGGGAGGGAAGCTAGTCTGGTCCTCTCACTATCCCTCCCAATCCCTTGGGCCTTCCAAGAACCTTATAAGTGTTCAGCTTTAGACAAGGTCCTGTGATATCTTGAACTTCTCAGTTCAGCCAGGGCAGGGAAGACATGAACCAGCCATGTGTTAGAGCTTCATCAGACAGGGAAGCATCACATAAATGTGCGGAGTCAGGTAAGGGCAGGGGTGACCCTTCTCAGGGTGGTCTCAGAATGCACCACCAGCCAAGAGGAAGACTAGGAAAGAAGGCTCTAATGAAAGCAACTCTGAACAAGAGGACGGTGGAGGCAGCCAGGGGCTAGGCCAGAGCTGGGGGCAAGGGTATGTTTTCATATCCCAAGAAGAGAGATGATATGTAAGAGCGTCTGAAGGGGTAGGGATGTAAGTGAGGAGTAAGCAATCCCCTAGATCATGTAGACAAGCAGTCTTCAGGAGGCCAGTTAGGACAGGAGTAGAACTGGGCAGAAGTGGGATGCAGGCTACCAGAGTAGCTTATCAGGCAGTGACAGCAATGATCCAGGAGGCAGAAATGGGCCTGCATCTGTTGACTGAGTCTTTCCCATGGGGCAGATGGACCTGCAGTTTTTCGGTTGAGGTTTCCTCCTGGGTTATACCCACAGATTCCTTTGTACCCCAGTAGAGCAATGATGGAGAGTTGTGGGTAGAGAGGGTGTGAAGAGAAAAGGAGAACAAGGGGGAGAAGGACAGAGGGGGGAGGGAGAGAGGGAAGGAGGGAGTGACAGATGACGGACGGATGGACGGACGGCTGGATGGGTGGGTAAATTAATGAACCAACAACACTTACTCTAGGTAGTCCCAGGCAGGCCTTAGTCTCTGGAATTTTTGATAGGGACCCCATCAATGGTGAGCACATGTGGGCATCCCAGATCTGGCCCAGAATGCAACAGAGCTCTTCCCTTCGTATGGCTAGCCTTCGGGAGTTCCAGGAGAACTGTCTGCTCCCTCCCTGGAAGCCAGGTCCCTCTGAGAATGATAAATATTTATTTAAGGTTTTTCCAGATGCCAGCATGATGAACGGACCTTGACAAAATCAATGACTCAAGTAAGCTGAGTTAATCTATGGGAGACCCTCATAAGGGTTGTCCCCATCTGCCTGGGACTCAAGAGCCCCTTGAGGGGTTTTTGGATGATTGATCCAATTAGGCCAGAGCAGCACAGAGGGCTCCGGGCTCTGGCCTGGGAAGGCAGTATTCTCTGCCTGAACAGAGGAGGTTACAGTCTCTCTGGCCCTTTGGGGATCAGCACAGGTGTGTTTTTACATGTACACCCCATGATGAACTAGAGTTGGTCCTAGGGTTCAGTAGCTAGCTAAATCTTAAAGGGTTCATTTGTAAATAGGGCACTCTGTGGGTATCCTAAGGCATCTTTTTCCTCCTTAGAATGGGTTCTCAGCTTTCCCCCAAACAGTCTCCCTCCAGGGATGGCAGGTGGGAGTAGAGTGAAGACAAGTGAGGACCCTGCGCCACTGATAAGCAGTAAGAGGCCTATAGTAGCCAGAACCCATCGGGGGTCTCTTCTGTTCCCTACGTGCACACCTGGTGCATGGGAAGTGCGCGGACTTGCAGAGGGGTGACAGAGCAGAGGCTGGGGACAAAGAGAACAGAGTCTAGGTAGAACAGGCATTGGGACAGAACCAAGGCCTCTCCAGGGAACAATAGCCGCCCCGCTATGCCTGTGCTGCCTGTGGGTCGCCACAGCCCCTCTGTTCCTCCTCTTGGGCTTGGCAACACTACTGCCAACACCCCACCCCACGGCCATACCACCCGCAGAAGGCTAGGCAAGCAGTGATACAAGACCAGTTCCCACAGGACAAGAGTCCTCAGAAAGGGGAGCACTCATGGGAGGCATTACTGTCCCCTGTACTTCCCTTCCACACTTCACTCCAGACACTGCAGAACACAAGGAAGCTGTACAACCCCCAGCTGCTCTGGACCAGGCCACACCCCTCCATAGCCAAAGGAAAACAGGACATCAGCCCCATGGTCTCCACTCTAGTATCAAGGAGTGAAGTGTGATCCTAATTAGTCTTAACAATGAAAACCCAGAGTCAGATATCAAGGGTGAAAGCTGAAAGATCAGAGAAGCAGAGTAGCAGCCACTAGAGACTTCTTACCTCTACGAATTCTCAGACCGAATGCGGAAAGGGGTCGAGGTCCTGTCTCCACCCACCTTATATTCCTGTCTCCAACTCCCTAGTGCTGGGATTAAAGGCATGTACTACCATCACCACCACCACCACCACCACCACCACCACCACCACCAGGCTCTGTTTCTCTATTAGACTGGTTCAATCTTGTGTAGCCCAGGGCGACCTTGAACTCCTGATCTTCCTGCTTCCTCCTCCCAAGTGCTGGGATTAAAGGTGTGTGCCACCACTGCCTGGCCTCCATGGTTAACTAGTGGCTGGCCCCACCCTCTGATTTCCAGGCAAGTTTTATTTGTCAGAACATCAACAAAATGGCATACAGCAAAGGAGGTTTGGCTCTCCATTCTGAGCATGGGAAGCTAGTGAGCATGCTGCCCAGCCCTGTGAACCCCTTCCATTTACCCATCATTTCCACCAAGCTACAGAGACGGTATGGCCTGGCACGGAGGCTAAGAAGGCCACCCAGTCAAGGTCAGACCTTTTTGGGCTTGGATGTTAAACTTTCATCCAGTGTGTGCTTAACTTCTCAGACTCATTTGTCACCAGGTCTCCCTGCCTGGCAGAATGCCCAGGAACAGTCCCATCCAGGCCAAATCAACCACTGACCATCGGATGATGGCTCACCGGTAATCAGTGTGGCCATGCAAGTAAAAGCCACAGTCCTGCCTGCCACATCTGCTTTGCAGACACCACAGGTTAGAACTCACCCTGTGAGTTTGCAGAGAGTGTTGTTAGGGTGAGAATATGTGAATAGTGATGACCTGGCAGGCACTGGGGTCCTCGGAGTATCCTATGGATGGAAGGTCTCCACAGCAACCAACCTCATGACTGTGGAAGAACGAATTGGCTGGAATTCAGGACAGTGACTGTCATGACAGCTTGTTCTGCCCCAGCCTTGGTGACACAGCAGTGGTTGAACCACACTGTTCTGGGTAAACGCTGCATTTGTAGTCTTGAGACACCTGGTCCAGAAGTGAGACACTGGTTGACCAAATCATTCATCAGTTAGAGAAAGGAGCCCTGGTCCAGAACCTAGCACACCCATGTCCCACACCCTGCCTCCAGGGTGGCCCTAGGAAAGTCATCTCACCTCCCTGAGACACAGGGTCTGGCATACTAAGAGATCCTAGGCAACCAGGCCTGGGACATGACGGGAACTGTGGGGTAGGTGGGAAAAGGGCACAAGCTGTGATTAGGGCTGGAGGTCTGACTACAAGTTTCCATGTTAGTCCTTTGATCCCCATGTACTCCATCCTTGGTCCAGCCTCACCCTCCTTACCTTGCTTTCAGGGAGGGAGACAGGGCTAGGTTTACCCTCCCACCCTGTAACTAATGGCCCCCTACATGCCTCCAACCAGTGGCAGGTCAGGCATCCCTAATTATCCAGGCTCCAATTCCCCCAAGACACAGACAAGACTTCAGATCTTTCTCCTGGGAAGCCAAGGGTGAGAAGCAGCCATAGGAACAGGCAGAGCTGACAATCCCTTGCTATCCTAGAAGCACCAGTCAACACCCTAGCCTCTGCATGCCTCTGCCTTCAAGGGTGGCTTGTGTGGAACCTGTCTCTCCCATGCCTACACCTTGTCTTGGCCAGACATGCCACACCACTGGCTTGACTAGTCACTGGCCTGGCGGATGGCTCTCTCCCCTTGGATCCCAGCTCTGTCTCATCTCCACAGAAGGACCAAGGAATCTTCTGTGAACACAACAAGAGGAGAACTGAGGTCAGATTTCCAACATGTTTATCAAGCTTGAAAGACACTGACTGGCCAATAGCCCTTGTTTTAGATGCCCTGGGAGAGGGGTAGCCTGGAGGTGCAGCTGCCATTGTCATGGTTTGATTGGTACAGCCTCTTGTTTGGGGACCCTTACATAGCCCTGTATCCCCTGCTTCTGTACTGGCTAGTTTTGTGTCAATCTGACACAAACTAGAGTCATTTTTGGAAGGAACTTCATTTGAGAAAATGCCCCCACCAGACTGGCCTGTGGGGCATTTTCTTGACTGATGATTGATGTGGGAGGGCCCAGCTCACCGTGGATGGTGTCACCCCTGGGCAGGTGGCCTTGGGTGCTCTAAGAAATCAGGCGGAGCAAGCCATGAAGGACAAGGCAGCAAGCAGCACTCTTCCAGAGGCCTCGGCATCAGCTCCTGCCTCCAGTTTCCTGCCCTGTTTAAGTTCCTGCTCTGACTTCCCTAAGTGGTGGACCGTGATGTAGAACTGTAAGATGAAATAAACCCTTTCCTCCCCACGTTGCTTCAGGTCACAGTGTTTTATCACGGCAATAAAGACCCAAGAGAGCTTCCCTCTGTTTTTCTCTGTCCCTCCTTCTAATGACCCTCCCTCCTATCTGTTTATGATGCCCCAAAGGTTAAAACTCAGCTCAGCATTCCCTCCAGCACAGCCTGATCTCTTTATGGACACACTGGACTCTGGCCACTTCAGAAGTAACAGTTGGAGCCACTAGGAGCCAGCATACTGCCCCCTACTGGAGCATACTATAGGAATCTGCAGGAGAAAGGAGTGCTTGGCCATGACTTCCACATGCTGGAGACCTTGGCCTGAACACACTCCCTTCACAAGCGAGGGCTCCTGGCAATATCTACTAGGCCTGAGAAGCTGCTTTCGACTCCCGGGTTCTAGCCAGCCCTGCTCCGAGCTGATCTGCAGCCCATCTCTCTGACGACTACCCAGAGAGAATAAACTGGTGCTCAAGTCTTCTTGGGTGGAGCTTGTTCTACCTTCAACGGCCATTAACTTCCTTCTAGCAATTTTTTGAGGGCTTTATCCAATCCTGAAGCCTCAGGAGACCAGTGGGGAAGTCTCTGCTCCTGGCTTCCTTCACTCACACAGTGTGGACTGAACAGCTACTAAGTGTCAGTCAGGTTCTTGGGTGGTTACAATGTGCAGCTCAAGGGAAAGGCATAAAGTAACCCTGCAGTTATACAGCCCAAGTGTTGGGGCAGAGAGCAAGTGGGGCCATTCTCCCTGTCCCCTAGCTTCTCCATCCCCCACAACCGACTAGGGAGAGGCCCTCAACTCTCAGAGCATCTTGTTCCCAGAAGGCTGCACAAGCGGACAGGGTAGGCCCACAGGTGGGGTGGCTCTGGGTGGGGCATGGCATCATAGAGAAAGTACAGTCGCAGATGAGTACCCAGCAGGTATCTCCACAGCCCAGAAGTCAAGTTGCCAGCTTCCGTCACACGCTGGCTGTTTCACGTGCTAAACTGTTTAAATGCTCTGTGACTCAGCTCCTGCTTGGAAAAGAGGGGCCACGGTGGCACCTGACAGGGGGGTTGTGAAGGATGAGTCACTGTATACAAATCACTTGGATCCATGCCCAGGGCAGAGTGGGTTGTCAGTGAACACCAGCTACGAGAGCGAGCCGTTGAGAGTGTGCGGTACTCTAGTGGGGGCTTGGCCCCATGAATCGTCACAGTGAGCAGCCCACATACCTGGGCAGGGCCAGTATCTCCCCTTAACACGCACACAGGTGCAGCTCTGGCCAATGCTCAGAGCCTCTGTAGTTAAGGTGCAGATGGATACTAACCTAGGCTGCCTGAGCCCCCAAGCTCTCATCTGTGGCCTGGCCACAGCCCTGTCAGAGGGATGGATGGAACCAGCAGGGCTGGCCAAGAGCCGCTGAATCCCCGAGAGGCACCTGTACTTGCCTCCGCCTCTGTGGAGTTTCTGCATCCAGCTTGGCATTGCCATCCTGTCCCCTTCTCCAAATGCCACCACATGAATAGATGAATGATATTTAAATTCAAAGCAGGGCCACTTCTGAAATGCATGCAGAATCACTCCCTGAACCAAAGTTCAGATTAGCATGGATCTGGGATAGAGCACACCTCCTGCTCTGCCAGTGGGTCTCAGCATCTCTCAAATCCAGGTCACTCCTGGCATTTGATGAGGGCCCAGGCTAGTCAAACATGTTGATTAGGGGCGGGTATAAGCATCGGACCAGGGCTGGATAATCGACCAATCGCAGATAACACAATCTTTTATCCTCATCGTTGGAATGAAAAGAACAGAAACAATGCATGGGGATCACGGACAATGCTCCTAGCTGGGAGAATCATGTTGGATCCAGATGAGAAAACAAGTGAAGTGTCTGCTTTCAGTACTTCTGTTTCAGAGAGGGTCTGCAATGAATCTGACTGCGTCACTTCCGGCCAACAGATCTGTACTTCACATCTGAAAGCCCTTCCTTGGGTCCATTTACTTTCCAAAAAGACTCTCAGACCACTCAGCTCTTTGCAACATGAGTATAGTGGCACCGCATCCTCACATTTCAGAAAGGCGAAGAACTTGGTGAAAACCATTTGAACTGGTTTACCAGCATTTAGCAAGCACCTGCTATCTGCTCGGTGTTGTGGGACACGGAGCAAAGAGGCAGACAGAGGGAAGAGGTGTGAATACTGGCTGAGTATGGAGAGCATACTTACTCCCACTCATGAATGGTCCCTGTGGTGGGCTGAATGATGAATCTTCCTCATAGGCTGAGGTATCTGAATGCTTGGCTCCCAGTTGGTGGTGCTGTTTGGGGAGATTATGGGACTTTTTGGATACGGAACCTTGCTAGAGGACACATGTCACTGGAGCAGGCTCTGGGAATTAAAGCCCCCACTTTCAGTTTGTCCCCCCTGTTCCTTGTTTATGGCTGGAGGCAGGACATCTCAGCTTCCTGCTCTTGCCGCCTGCGGCCATACCTTCCTTTCCATCATGGCCCAGAAGCCGTAATAAGCCATAAGCCAAAAATAAACTCTTTCTTCTGTAAGTTGCTTTTCGTCATGGTATTTTACCACAGCAACAAAACAAGGCAGACACCCCTAATACAAGGCCTGGCACGTGGCCAGCCGCAGGCGGTCAGACTCCTGGTGTATGTATGTAGGAACAGGGAATGGTGGCTTCTGAGGCTGTGCCTGCTCTGTGAGGTACAGCCTTGAACCCAACCCACAGTCTGAGCCCATTGCACCCCACACTCATGCCCCGAAGCCTGGAGTGCAGACCAGGGCTAGCTCTTTCATGGCTGAATCAGAAAACCTCAGCTGAGCCCCCCCAGCTGACCACAGCCACAGAGGGCGTTCTGGTGGGTGATCTTGCAGGAAGAGCTGCTCTTGGTGCTTAATTTAAAACATGTACAGATGGGAAGAATCCAAGCAAGCTCATGATGACTTAAACCCGGCAAGTCATGTTCAAGGTCATGGCTCCTGTTGGTGGGAGCGCCAGGGGAACTTTGGGGAGCATGATGGCACAGGACACTGTAAGCCATCTATCTTCTTGGCTATCCTCAGACTTGGCAGTGAGTCAAAGGTCAAAATTCCAAGTGTTACTAGGAACAGGAATGTTGTAGGGACTTTATGAAGAGGCAGAGTCTACACCCAGCACTCTCCTGCCTTCTGGCCTAGTCTACCAGCACTGAATAATCAATGTTCCTGCCTCTCAGACATTAGAATGTGCATGAGGAACACACATGCATGTGCCAGCCAGTGCGCATGCACATACACACACACCATATATGTATACATTCACCTATACATATACATGTATAGCACACATGTAAACATACACACATGCATTCACACTCATGCATACGTATACATGCATGCACTTACACAGACACACACATATGAATGCACAGAGGCATGGGGCAGAAGCTCAGGCAGCCCTTTGAATGATGACTCTGACAAGGGAGCCTGAGCCTCCAGCTCTATAGGTGTGGGGAACACCAGAGAGCAGGACTTTTAACCACGTCTCTAGGCGACACTGATTCTGAGGCTGGTTCTGCGGGCCACTGGCTCAGAGGCTGTGTTGAAAATTAAATCACTTAACATCACCAATGTGCAACCATTCGGGAGCCTTCTGTGAGGCCCAGGCTTGACTGAGCTGCCAGCTCGGCACCCCTCTTTTCTTCAGCACAGCTGTCCCAGGGCTCTAACCCGTCCGAGCCTTGTGCCAAGCACACACACCTTTTCCTCTGCTTCTTATCCAGGACAGAGGCTCCAGGCTCAACATTAAGTGAACACTGTGGGCCAGGATTCCACCAATTCCCTCCCAAGGATGGGCTCAGTTACAGGGGACCTCAGCATCCCAGGGAATCCCTTGGCAGTTCCAATCCACAAGGCCCAACAAGGCCCCCTGAACAATCTCAGAGACCCCCCCCTTGATGAACCACACAGCACCACCACCACCCCTTGTGGAGGGTGACCCATGAGACTGCCAGAGGAGGAGGTGGACTCCAACCTGCCTCTCACGTACTCTGGGAGATGAGGTCAGCCGCTAGGCTCACGGATCTCCCCCTAACTAGTTCTGCGGCAGGCTGCCTCTGCCTTTTCATTGGAAAATATAGATACCATCAGACATTTTGATCATTTCTATTTTTGTTTCTACACTTCAATTTTGGCAGTACTCTCTTGGGAGCTGTGGGGGGGGAAACACATTTTTCTCTACCATTTTTAATCTTCTTTTATTTATCAAACTTAGCTCCTCTTTGGGTGGATTTAAACAGACTTGGACAGAGTCTGGAAAAACAAACCCTTCAAACAAGATGAAGACTGAGTCTGGCCAACTGGCGACTTTCAATCCTTGTTGAATTGAGTCAGGGCAGCCTACAGGAGCAACCCACTGCCATCAGAGATTGCATTTCATGGCAGATGGTGTGGTCTTTCTGCACACACAGTTGGAGCCAGAGGTTTCCAGAACTCACTAGCAGGCACCACGGTTGTGTCTCCTAAGACTTCCTGGTGGACCTCTGACTGTTGGTCATGTGTGCTGGGTATATGTTTGAGGCTGACCACAGAATGAGGACTTGGGACTACCTGGCCTACACGATTATAAGCCCTGGCTCTTTCCATCAGTGACCTGTCCTATAATCAACACTGCCTCTGCCTCCCTGGTACCATGGATGTAGATGTGCTGGCAAATTCATGAAGACAAAAGACCTAGTTCCCTCCTCCCTGGTTCCTGGAGGCAAAGCAGTATTCCCGAAATCATCAACAGATCTCCAGATCATCCTGTGTCTAGAATGTGTTTGCTGAAAACATGTATTTACCTGGGCAATCCTGATTCAAGCCTGGTGACTCTGCATGCGTAGGCGCAGGGAGTGGACAGGCTGTTCAGAGGAAGCCATGTGTGATCTGCCAGGAACACTAGGGAGGAAGTCACAGATGCTCAGCAAGGACTTCCTGTGAGAACTCAGGACAGTGGGACCCAGGAGTGAGCACTGCCCAGGTGAGGCTCACTAAGGGTACACCTTACCCAGGGCAATTAAAGGTTTTCTACTCACTCTGGAGGCTACGTCCCACCATCTACTTACCAGCCACCAGGAGCCTCCAGAGAACTCCGCTGGACAAGTGTTGCTGGTAGTTTGGATCCTGGAGCATGATGGTGCTAAGTGGAGAATCCGGCCAGTGCACAGCATGAGGCATGCACTCATGCTCATCCCCTAGCTCTCTCATTCACTTACTCATAGTGACTGAGTGCTGCCATTCTTTAAGACTTGGTGATGTCTGCTGACAATGAGATGCTTTCCCCTTACTCTCTTCTTGGGGGTGTCTCATGAGGCTCCCCGCTTATCCTTCTCCAGTCTACAGAGATCCTCTTCCAGTTAGAAGCCCACCAGGGCCTGGCCCTGACCTGCCCCACAGGCACACACAAGTCTGGATCAGGGTAATCTGGGAGCCCTAACTTCACCCACCCACAGGATACTCCGCTATGCCCAACTGCATTCTACAAAGATTGTCAAATAGTGGCCACATACCTACCCGGTGAGACAGGCAGCCCTTGCCGAGACAGGGCCCGCCAAGCATTTGGACAAGTTGTCTATCAGGAAATTCAGAGAAAAGAAGTCAGAGCCCCAGGACATCAGGCAAAATGGAAGCCACGGTTATATTGGGAAGGTGAGTTTAGTAGGCAGAGGGTGGGCTAGTGGAAAAGGAAGCATCTGAAGGTGGGGTCGACAAACGCAATCTCCTTGGGGCGTGAAGCACAGCAACACGGGAGGTGCATTTGGAGGCGACTGCAATCATTTCTTTGAACATTCTTCCTTTTGCTGACAAAACTCTGGGACTAGGCTGGCTGATGCTTCCACTGAGGAAAGTACCGAATGCCCCTTGCCCTGTGGGAGGGAAGGTCCTGGGAGCTTCACCCCACTTCTGACTATGCAGGACCTGAAGGCAGGGAAGGGACCTTCAGAACTTCAGCCCTGATTGGGCAGGCTCCTCCAGCATTCCCCATGCTCCTCCAACCAGACTGGGACATAGAACCCTAAGTTTATCTTCTTTACAGGCTCTTCCTAGTCTTAGTTGTTCCTTACTGGCCCTTGAAGACAGTAAAAGTAGGTAAGTCGTGAAGTTCTCACTGAGGTCTCCCCATGGCCCAGACAGGAGACTGATATGCACACAGGTTCTCATCCTGTGAACAGGCAGCTCACAGGACCCGGTAAATCCTTAAAGCTACTGTTTAGTGTGCACTAGGACTTTCGAAAAGTGTGTACAAAATGCAAGCCACCTCACACAGCTGGTGCCTGCTCCTCTCCAGCCCCAGGAGAAAGCTGGCATGGTGCTAATGTAATTAACACTATTCCCACCCTCTTGGTGCCACTGCTCATTTGAATAAAGCCCAAATTAGCATTCGGTGCAGAGGTCTGCATATTTCAATAATGCAAAGCCTTGTCAGATGTCTGCTCAACTGAGATCTGATGGAGGCCCCGACAAGCCTAGAACTGGCCTAGGCATGAGGAAAGGAGCCTGAGACGGTCCCCAGTGGACACACTGGCTCGGCCATCCTCAGATAAAATGAGCAAATAACTTGGAGTTACTGCAATGCTCCAGGTTTGCAGCAGGGCAGAGACAGGACAGGGTGCTGTGATCTCAGCCAGTGTTAAGAGGCCTCAGAGTTCATTTTGCCTGGGGGATGCTGCAATGTCCTGTGGTCATTTAGGTCAAATGACGTGGAGAAGACCAGGTCCAGGGATTGATGTTCTCAGACAGTAGAGGACATTAAGGCATCATAGAAAGCCATGTGATCCACTGGAACATTGATGGTCCTGGAGTCCCCAGCCTGGAGGCCATCACATGCCCTGGATGATGGATCTGATGTGTATAGTGTGCACTTAGGAGCTCCTGGGCTCTGGAGAAGCCCCAGCAGGTGTTAGGGAACACACACGTGGTGCAGGTATTGACCACATAGCTATTAGCAGACTCTCACTGGCATGAATGAGTCTGGGTGGCCATGCAGGATCCTTGTTCTTATTTCCTGTACCGCCAGATCTGCTTGCAGGCTATTATGAGGCCCCCATGAATGTGAATGCTCCCCACCCACCCCACCCCACCCCCGAGTCTGGCCTGCAAGCAGACCAAGGTGTCTGGGGCTCTTCCTAACCAGCTGGGCTACACTAGCTTCCCTATTCCTCATTCAGATCATGCTAAGAAAAGCCCTGCTCCAGGCACTATTCAGCTCCTTTTCTTTCTCAGGAGGGTGGCTGACAGCCCAGGGGGAAGCTGCCCCATGATGGAAGCTCTCATAGTCCACTCTTCTGGGTGACATTTTCTCCAGAGAATGGCCCGAAAGGTCACCTCCCCTCCACTCCAGCCAGTTTCATAGGCATGATTATATTTTATGATCTTTTTATGAAGGTTTTTGTCTTTACGTTCCACAAATGTTATTACAAAAAATTGACTAGGGCCCAACCTCTGCCCCAGGAAAGGATGCACTTGGCTGATGGGTTGGCAGTAAACACTGATGCTTCACAGATCCTGGTTTTCAGGGAAGCCCATGCAGGGAACGGGATCCGAGAGATTCTCAGGGCAGGTTTTGTACCAGAGAGGGACGATCAAGGGCTGGGTGTGATGCAGAGCACACTACTCTCCTCCCTGCGTGCTCCTGGGTAGGTCACCCCACTCACTGCCTGCTCACTAGGGTCTACCTCTGCAGGATAGACAAAGACAAGGTGTCCTATGGGCCTCGAGGTGGGTGTCCTTGTAGACATGACCCCAGTGGAACAGGGTCCTGGGGTCATTGGGCCCCTGCAGACAGGTCCTTAGTCACACAGAGTCTCGGGGTGGCAAAACTTGCTGACAGTGCTGCAGTCTGGGCTCACACTCCCGGAGCCTCATCTATACCATATATTCTTGGCAACGACCCATGCCTGGGGTCTCTGCTTCCCTTCTGTGAGCACCACCACAGGTTCCCCAATTCCAGCACTGCATAAGGGCATGCAGAGCCCGCCTCGGTCGGGAAAGGAGCTACCTGGCTAGCTTTTGCTAAAAGGCTGCTTTGGTCACTGAGGCTGAAAATGGCCTGACCAGGAAAACAAATATCAGACGTGGAGCCCCGTAGACCGTCTTTCAAGACATCTGAAGCAAAGGCTGCGGCCACCTGTTCCGTGGTTCACTGGTGACCAAGTTCTGAGTTGTACCATGGGGAGAGAGAGAATTGTTTGTAGCGAGCACTGGTTAAATGCAGAGACTTGTCGCTGGTCAAAGTGCTGAGAGTAAATGTCTACTAAGAGCTCACTTGTTGCTTTAGTTTTCCTGCCTGGCCCACGGTCAGGATAAATCTCTTTCACCTGCCAGTCCCACAGGCGCTCAGACCCAACCAAGTAAACACAGAGACTTATATTGCTTACAAACTGTATGGCCGTGGCAGGCTTCTTGCTAACTGTCCTTATAGCTTAAATTAATCCATTTCCATAAATCTATACCTTGCCACATGGCTCGTGGCTTACCGGCATCTTTACATGCTGCTTGTCCTGACGGCGGCTGGCTGGCAGTGACTTCCTCTGCCTTCCTGTTCTTTTAATTCTCTTTGTTAGTCCCGCCTATACTTCCTGCCTAGCCACTGGCCAATTAGTGTTTTATTAGCAACACATTTGCCATACAGAACATTCCCACAGCACTCACTCCTAAATGAGACACCTGTATCACATCCATCCGAAGGTCATGAGCCTGGCAGAGGAAGCCGGGGAAAGAATCTAAGAGCAAGAGAATGGGAAGGAGTGCTACAAAACACTGTCTTCTAGACAGCTAGAGCTGCTGTACCCATGGGCTCCGTCTGCCCAAGTTCCCACCCATCTGCTCCCTATCAAGGAGGAGGAATGTCATTCACAAGGTCCCACCCCTCCCTGAGGGGCTAAGGCAGTTAATATTCACTAGGGGACGGGGGAGTCATTTTCTTCAGTGATGTAGCTGCTGGGAAGATGCCTTGCTCAAGTGTATAACCCCCTCCAATCCTCGTGGAGGCAACCCTAATTAGATGCAGTGAGACACACACGCACAAAAGACCTGAGAGTAGATAGGGGCGTTTTTTGGAAAGGAGGGGTTCAATGGGAAGTGGATGAGAGGCTAATGGGGGATTATGATCAAAGTACACTGCAGGTAAGTATTAAATCATGAAAGATCAAATACGTTTTTAAAAAGAAGAAGCAATTGACTTAATGAAAGGATTTCAGCACAGTAACTTGGTTGGAAAGGCCCCAAGGGAATAAAAACCTAGCTGGGGTTCAGGACAGTCTGAAGGGTACATCTGAGGTGACCAAATGCAAACCCTGGGACAAGTTTGCTGCGGGTGCTCCTCATCATGCTGGGACTCTCCTGGCTGGAGCTGTAAGAGACCTATGGGTCAAGAGTGTAAGCATCTCATTCAGACAAAAGGGCATGGGGCAGAGGGGCTGGGTGTTGGTTGACTTCCTCTATGGAGTAAAGTATCTGGCTCCAAGTGACCTGAAACTAGTGGCCTGTAGAGAGTCTCCCAAGCCTGGCAGCTCCGTTCCCAGTTCTCCTGATGCTTGCCAGGCTTTCTAGTTCAGTAACAACATTTCCTCATTCCCAACCTACCACAGGCATGGTATGGAGTACTGCTTGCTCCCGACATGCTGTCTCTTGTCGCAAGGACAAAAGGTCACCTTTTAGACACATACTGCTCCAGCCAGAGAAGTACCTCAGTCTCCACAGCCAGGCCATGACTCAGGGCTGTCTCCAGTGCAGGGAAGGCACAGACACAGCCTGGCACTAGAGAGTGAATAGGCATGGAAAAGATGCCAGCCCAGGAGAGACATGGCAGGACAGAGGCTGGGCTAGGGGCTAGCAGTCCACCTAGTTCCGAATGCTTCTCTCTGTGACAGAACTGAGAGACCTACCTCCTCATTGCTATACTAGATTGTGTCAAGCTGTCATTCAAAATGGAATCTCTCAGGAGCTATGGATTCCTGGAGCTCCTAGGAGAGTCAATATGCCAGGGAGGCCAGTCTGGGCTGGAGAAGACCCACAGGCACTAGTCAACATATCCAAGGTCACCCAGAGGTTGACTGACCCTGTTCCTTCTCTCACAGCATCAGCTCAGATCAAGAGGATTGGAGCTCCAGTTAGGCACCACCCTGCCTCCATCCCCCAACCTACTCTGACCCAGGCCTGTCCAGTCACAGCTGTTTGGAAGTTTGGGGCTTGGAAGAGTCTCTACCTCTCTCCTTGTGGTTCAGGCTCAACTAAAATGCCACTTCCTAGGAGTGACCTTTCTTGACTAGCTGATCCCGGAAGTTGGCCTGCTGCACCAGACCCCTATTGTAATCCCGTGATGGCAGCTGGTTACAGAGGCCTATGGCCTGCTCATGGACTTGCTCACCATTTCCTCTGCCACAAGCAGGTGCTCTCTGGGTATGGGGGTCATCAGGCTCCAGGAGCGCCAAGCTGCTATACTCCCCGCCCCCAAATACTTAGGTAGTATTCCCGATAGCCACTCGATGCATGCAAGCCTCTCCTCAACTCTGCCTGCTTTAGAATGCATCCAGATGGAAAAGAAAAGCCAAGCTGATAAACTAACACACACGTAAAGGTAACTTCGTCTTAGGAAAAGTCAACACAGTAATTCTCTTTGTTTCATTCCAGGTGCCAAGAGGGAAATCAAAGAGCTTTTTCTGCCTGAGAATCGGTGAGAGCCTGGACCACGCTCCCCCTACAGAGCTGAGGTCTACAAAGAAACCCATGTCCTATTACGGAGTCTTCTTCGTCTCCGATTATCTGGCAAATAAACCAATTTGGGAGCCCACCAGGGTCTTTCTGGCCTCCTCTCCAGGGCCCTGGCTGAACTGACCTTATCTTCATTTCCATACAGCCAGCATCCTCCGTGAGATGAGAAATGTCATTATTTACCGAGAAAGCAAGGTCTGAAAATGGCAATTACTCAGCAGGTCAGCAGAAGGCCCTGGGGTATTTTTCTCAGTAGAATTCAGCCTGGCTGGATCGGAGCTGGGAAAGAAGGAAGGCAATGTCTCTGGTCTAGAGGTCTCCAAATCCACACACTTGCCTCCTTCCTCCCTGACTCTGTGTGTGTGTGTGTGTGTGTGTGTGTGTGTGTGTGTGTATGTGTGTGTGTGTGTAAATAAATATATGTGTGTTGTATAAACAAATATATATGTGTGTATAATTTACTCACATTTAAAACATAAACCCACATATATGTTAAGATATATATATATATATATATATATATATATATATATACCTATATATTACTCACATTTAAAATATAAACCTAACACAGATTTTATGAGACCTAAAGAAAACAGACATAAGAAAGCAAGAAATATGATGGACCCTATCCTGACAGCTTCCTTACAGATGCATTATGGTCTCCATGCTCCAGGGTGTGGACCAGATTACTGCCTAGCATTATCCCATCCCTCCTTAGTGGTCTCTATTGTACACACCATGAGAAGACATTCTTTCCCTGCCTGTCTACTGCCGGTCAGTCCAGTGTCTTGTCCTCACAAAGGACATATGGTAGGGGAGCATCCTTCAGGCACTCTAAGCCTGGGGGGTTCCAGTTTGGTGTCTTAGATGCCTGGAATGCACCATGACAAGACCATGTCAGGAGGAGATGAGTAAAGAGCTGGTGGAGACATACAAAGTACACCTGAGCCCACTGTCCAGCTGTATGGAGCCTAGCTCTGCAAACCTTGAGATCTGTAAGCAAGATAACCAATGTCACTGTAGCAGACCACTGGAGGATGTTTGCCAGATAACCTGTGTGGCAGTGGCTGATTATCACGCTGACTTAGGCCATGATTCTATCTTTGGTCACAACGCACCACAGACACTACTAGGTATTTCAAACAGTTCAATGGAAGGAGATTCTACCAACCAGGGTCTAACTGTCCCAAATACCTGGAAACGTGGTCCCTGAACTGCTAGCTTGAGTGCCTGGTCCAACCCTCAGCCCCTCAATCCTTTGGCCATGTGTGGTGGTTTGAGTGAAAATGGCCCCCGTAGGCCCATAGAGAATGGCACTATTGGGAGGTGTGACCTTGTTGGAGTAGGTGTGGTCTTGTTGGAGGAAGTGTGTCACTGGGAGTGGGCTTTGAGCTTCCAAAAGCTGAAGCCAGGCCCAGTGTCACTCTCTCTCCCTGCTTCCTTCAGACCCAGATGTAGAACTCTCAGCTACCTCTCCGGCATCACGTCTGCCTGCACGCCACCATGCTTCCTGCCGTGATGACAATGGACTGAACCTCTGAACTGTAAGCCAGCCCCAGTTAAAGGTTTTCCTCTAGGGAGCTGCGGTGGTGATGGGGTCTCTTCACAGCGATGGCACCTTGACTAAGACACCAAAATTGCTCTGTTCCAAGGCCTGCTTATTCCTGGCTCCCATCTCTGTCTCTTCCTTTCTCTGGAGGGCCTGGAAACCATGGTTCTGGCTTTGAAGGCCACATCCGTGTCTGTGACCTGACACATCCTCCTTTGTTACAAGATCGCCAAACACATTTTTTTTCAAAGCCTAGCAATCCAGGAAACGGGGCCCAGAGACCACAGATGACCCTCTGGAACCCTGAAGAAGGAAGCACCACTGCCATGGAGTCGATGGGACCCTGTCTACCCGAGTCCTAGATCACTATATCCAGACCTGTCAGTGACCCAGCAGAGATGGAAGGACAACCGCACCAGGCTGTTGTCCCTGACTCCATCAACTCCTTAACAGCTTCCAAAGCACCCCTACTTGACAGTCTTCTCAGAACAAAGGTCCTTAACATACCCCAGGCTCTTCCTGCAACCATCTCTCTTCAGGGACCATGTTCAGTGTTAAAGCATTTAGCCGGCAGCCTGGAATCTGTCCCAGGAGTGCGCTAGCTACTAAGTCTCGGGGTAATCTAAGGGGGAGGGGCCCGTGACTACAGGGACCAGGGTGTATGCCAGCCCTCTGCAAGTAGGAGGTTGTGGCTATTTATTTCATGCACATAAGGAGCTAAAAACTGCCCAGTCCTCACAGAAGGTCTGGCAGACCTCCTCAGACCAATGCCTGAAATCCAGAGGGCCCAGCCTTAAGGGTCTGCTATCTTCAGTACTGGGCTGTGCTGGAGCCCTTATCCTCCTCCCCAAAACTGACTGCTATCTGGCACCCACCCACCAGACACACCTCTGTCACTTTCCACTCTTACCTAGAAGTACTCTGAGGCTGAAGGGGCCCTCGACTTCTCAGGTCCCTGAGGGACTGGGCCATGTGGCTGGCAGCAACCTTCCTTCATAACCCTAACATTCAGCATCAGAAGAAACAGTCAGGGACTGAAGGCAGACCACAGCATCCCTACCTCCTGCCTACATTACGTCACTTGGCTCCAGCCTGCAAGGGCTCTTGGGCCCTGCCAGAATGGAGGCCAAATGGGCTTCACTCTGGGGTGGCATCTCCTCTGGCCACCACCAGCGCCAAGGTTCCTCAGAAGAGAAAGACAAACCTAGCGGGGGGTGTTCTGTTCAATGTCCAGTCCTGCCCTGGCACAGCCAGTGCCCCTGATCTGCTTCTCCATTTCCAGGACATCCTTGCACAGCCCCCGTTCAGAGGAAACTCCTCTCTGCACGGGACAAATCATTCCAGAGCCTGGAGAGAGGGATGGTGAGCGTGTGTGTGCGCTGCAGCCTGTGGCCCTCAGCTGCCAACACACAAAGACACTCTGTCCTCTCCATGGCGAAGGGACACCCAGGCCGGAAGCCAGGCGGCAGATGAAGCCAGACACGCAGTTGACATGGAAACCCAATAGTTAAAAAACCCTCAGGCTATTTTGAAATGTCAGATTTTGATAAGCAGGCTGGAGTCCGTGTTCCTCCACAGTGCGGCGTTTGGCAAAACAAGCTCTGCCGCGAATTCCTGACAGCATGTCAAGGGCGGCAAGCAGCCGTATGTCCGCCTCGCCGGGTGGTGTTCGCTCATTACCGGCACCACTCCCGTGCTGACACACTGTCCACTCAAAGGACCACGCTTGCTGTGGGCGCGTCTCTCTTACGGACATAGAACTTGTGGGTGAACAAAGGACATCCACTTGTTTCCTGGCCTGGAGGACAGAAAACCCTCGGACGGACAATTCCCCCTCTGTGGCTGCACCAAACCCAGTGCTGCTGGCATTCGCCCGGAGCCAGCGATGGTGGGTTTCCAAGCCCTGTCTAATTAACTGGAATGTGTATGTGCGTGTGCATGCACGAGAGTGCGTGTGAGGGCCTGTGTGGGGACTGTGGGGGGCACACCAAGAACCAACCAGTCCCACACCTACATATGGACAGCTTCCTCTGCCAAGTGAGTTTCAGAAGAAAACCGACTGGATGTTGAGAAATAATGCTGGTGGTTGCTAAAATTTTCTCCCCGGGGGAGACATGAATGTCTGTGTGCTCCTTCTAAGGTCCTAATGGCAAGCCAAAGTTTGATTCCACCAGAGATCCCCCACGGGGAACCAATGGATTTACCGGACTCACAGAGTGGAGGTGAGGGGTGACTGGCAGGGGTGTGGGTAACCCCAAAGCAGCCGCACTGGCCTGTCTTCACCCAGGATGGATGAAGGCTTCTCCACAGCCACCATCGTCTCCCCCCAGACTAAATACTCTAGAACTCTACCCAGAACTCTAGGCAAAATTGAATACAAGTGGCAGGGAGAAGTGAGCAGAGCTCATGTAAAGCGCCCAGTGACCTTCTCAACCCCCTCCTAATGGGAGGGAATGCCAACCATTCACAGGCCAGACCGTGACAGACTTTAACAAGGAGACATAGATGATCTCAAGAAGATGGCGGCTATTTGGCTTGGAAGATGGTATTGAGACACACTACTGGCACCATCTCAGCCTGGATCAGACAGCAGCAGATCCTTCTCCGTGGGGGTTTTGCCAGGAAATAGAGAAAAAGGGGAGAAGAAAAACGAGAGATACAGAATATATTTGTGTGTGCCTAAATCTTCATTTGTAAGTGTTCCTCATGTGTGCACATGTCTCTGGTTGTGTGAGGTGAGCGTACACTCATATGCATGTATCCACACAGGTTTTGTGCATGTGTGCATGTATCATGCCCCACCCTGAGACAGGCATACCCATGGAATATGAAAATCTGACATCACTCCTAGATGACTGACAGGTCAATAGGTTCCTTCTATCTGTTATGCACATGTTGGTCATACATGACCAACTTACACACATACATGTAAGGCTCCACTGGACAGCAGTGTGCATGCATTTCTCTGTGTGGTAATACAAGAAATATTCTGATGTTTCATATACACAGAATGGACCTGTTATTTTTCCCTCAAACCTTAAGCACATTCCTACTTCTGGGTCAGATTTACATACAAAGTCAGAACCTTCCCACAAGGAAGACAGTCTAGCTGTAGTAACCTTCTGGAGCACCTTGTACTGCTGGAACTGTGGAGTCAGAGACCCACAGAGCACAGAGCCTCAGCCAACGGAAAGGGACAGTCCAGGGTGGGGAGGGGAAGTCAAAACTGGGGACAAGGCAGGACTTTCACAATATTCTTGAGGGGCCCTCTTGGCTCAGTCACATTGGCTGGGGTGAAGGAGCTGATAAAGGGCTGGTGCCTAGCCTTTGGTGACCAGCCCAGAAACCAGCCCATACTTACCCTTTCCTCTGCTCCCTCTCCAGGGGTCACCCAATTCAATTTCATCTCCCTGACAGACCTAACTTCCTGTAAAGCCCAGCCAGTCTATGTCCACCTTGACAGAGGGTCTCTGGGGAATCCATTTCCAAAATGTGTGCAAAAGACTGGGGAGGGGTGGCAGGTACCCTCCAGCAGCTGTTAGGGCTGCTGGAAATGTACAGAGTAAATAAAAGGGAGTAAATACTGTAAAGATTAGATTCCTGTCCCTGTAATCTCTACAGAGCTCTTAGCAGGCAGGCCCCAAGACTTCACAGACATTTGCATAATCTCTGTAGAGAAATCCTCCAAGGGAGTATTCATCTGCTAAGAAGACAAGGAAACTCCCTCTTGCAGCTACCAGAAGGCTGGGGAATTCTTGGTGGGAGGGGAGGGAGAACTCAGGAGGGAGTTGCCCTCTACTGTCCTAGCCTAGTAGTGAGGTACCCTGGAGACAAGAAGCTTGGTCTGTTAGCCTCAAACACAGAAGCGCAATCACCAGGGCAGGGCTGGTCCCACATCCACCCACCCCCCAACCCACCCCGCTCTCCATCCATCTATCCATTCTCCCACTTACCCACCCACGGATCCACTAAGCTCTCTGTGCTATCCCCCCACTTCAGGGGCACCTCTCCAACACTGCCTTCTTGGGGCACGGTGCAGAGTCCTCGCCCTGTCCCAGACAGCCTTATCTCTAACACCACCCCCCCCCCCCCCCCCCCCCACCCCTGCCACTGGGCTCCAGGCCCTCAGGGGACACTCTCACCTCACCTGCAAGTGTGAGGAGGTGGAGTCTGGACTGGCATCCAGCACAGGGCTCAGCTATGAGATACAGGCCTGCCACTTCCAGTCTGTCCTGTGCACCCAGCCCAGAGACCCTGCTGCCAGTGTCCCTGGTGTATGGGCGTCTCAGGGACCATAAGCTCTCAGGTCCCATGCCAGTGGAGGATGGCTGCAGAGACTGAAGACTAGACTAGGAAAAAAAGTACTTTTCAGTGTGAACTCCAGAGAGGGGCCAAGAGCAAGTCCCCTCATCTTTCCTTTGCCCCAGGCTCCTCTTCACACCCTCTGCAGAGCCTCCAATGGATGCCCCTGACCCCGTCGCTCAAGATACCTGAATGTGCTCTTATGCCCCTACTACTACAAATGTGATCTCTAGAAAGGCCAAAAGGGCCGTGAGAGGCAGACACTGTGTCTCACAGGAAACCATATTCCTGGGATACAAACACTCTGCATCATCCTTACCTCCTCAGGCCACACTCTGGCTGACTTCCTGCAATGACCAGCCACTGGGCACACTCGGGACACCATGAAACTTGGGCCTGTTTTCACTAGGAACCGCAGAAGACATAATCCTATATCCAGGAGCATGGAAAGTGGTGCTCCTCATTTGGCCAAGGCCATCTCCTGGGGCATTGCTTTGCTGGGGCCACTAACATCTGGTCTATGGCAAGCTGAACAAGATAACCCTGCTACCTAGCTCAAATAGTAGGTCCCAGTGATTAAAAACAACTGGACGGGAAGGATGGGGACCCACTGCCAGTGGCCTCAGGAAGAAGTAAGGGCAGCAGCCACTGAGGGGCAGCCCTACCTTTCCTGTCCCATTGGTCTGTTTCTGTCTGTCTGTAAAACAGAGGCAAGACACACTGGGCTGTGGTCCCCTAGCTCCTCTGCTTAGTAGGGAACTGAGAACACTCTTACAGAATGCCCCTCCCAGGAGGGTGTTCCAATGCTCAGCTAGGGGTTTCTTGCCGGGGTTCCACTTGGTTCCAGGCTCTGCTGACCAGGCCCAGCTGGCTGTGGAGGCTTGTGCAGCCCTGCATTTCCTCAGGAAGACGGCAGCACCAGGCGGCAGCACAAAGCCGCTTGATTGCCCCATTTGTCAGAGGATGTGTGTGGATGTCACAAGAGCAAGGAGACTCGGGCTAAATTTGTTCTGCAGGCAAAAATGTAGAAGATGGAACCCCGCCTCCCACCTCCTCCTCCTCCTCCTCCTCCTCCTCATGTCACCACGGTGACCAAGCCGGCTGTGCAGGTCATCAGCCCAAGAGGGAAGACTGCCGAAGTCAGAGAACTACTGCCTGACAGTGTCCAGGAAGTCCAGGACCCATGGCCACACTAGGAATAAGATGTGGTCCGAGAGTCCCCAGGGAAGAGCAGCTAGCCCAGCTGGTCCAGCACTCACCTGGACAGCTTATTACAGAGCCCTCTTCTGTATCAGTCTGCCAAGCTCACTATGACAGAATGGTGACATCTACCTCGCCATTCACCGAACAGAACTGGGCAGGAGTGAGACACACATAGACCTATTCCTGCCCCCATGCTTAACACATCCCCGCATGGACATTGACTCCAATCCTGTCAAAGACCATGCTGTGGGGATAAAAAAAAAAAAGTCCCATCTCCTGCTTTGATGTGTCATCTCTGTGACGGCTAATGTGATTGCCAATTTGACCATTTGTATCTAGAGTCACTCATGAGACCAGCCTGTGGGCGTGTCTGTGAGAGAGTTCCTAGACTGGGTTAACTGAGGTGTGAAGATTGTGTGCGGGCGTCACCCTTCCGTGGGCTGTGCTCCTGGACTGAACTGGAAGAAGAACGTAAGTTGAGCGCGCGAACATTCATCTCCCTCTGCTTCCTGACCGTGCGTGGGATACGGCAAGCTGCCGCATGACTCCCGCCATGACACCTTCTTGACAGGGTGGACTGCACCTCAGACTGTGAGCCACAATAAGCCCTTTCTCCCTTCAGTTCCTTCTTGTTGGAGATTTTGTCGCAGCAAAGGAAGAAGTAACCAGCATAGTCTCCTTTTCGGGTGTTTCGACTCTCACATGGACACAACCTCCCGGACACCTCACCTTAGCTGGCTTCCTCCTCTCACAGATATATATAAAACTTGTCTCCTGCCCGCATGCTTCACCTCCCACATGGCCACTCTCTTCTCTTGGCTGTAGACCTCATCTCCTGCATGGACACCTCACCTCAGAATCGCTGAGAATCTTCTGAACAGGCAAGTGCAGATTGCCCTCCAGGTGTGTGTGTGACACCTGGTGAGGTCTCAGTCTGCTGTTGAGGTCCAAACTTAACCCAGAGCTCTGCCATAGACACCCCGGACTCTTGGGCAGGTACCAGCTGTCAGTCAGAAGGGCTGCCTCATCACAAGACCCACAGTGCACCCATGTTGACCTGACACATCACAAGTTAACCACCAGTTATGTAACCGCCTCAGGCACCACCTGCCATGGTCCCATCTCAGGGGCACTGGCACAGTCTCAGCTCTGAGCAGTCCCCACCCTATGATTGAACCAGCAGTGGCTTAGACAGGACCCTTCAGGAGAACGAAAGTGCAGTCAGGGACTGGATCCAGTTCCAGGGACAGTACAGACTGAGTGCAGTGTCCCTAACTTCTGCCCTAGGCTCCATAAGCTAACCAGGGTGGAGTGGGGGCTACCCTAGAATGCCCAGAGAACTGAGGAAGGGTCTCCCTGGGATAGTTCAGATACTCACAACAAGATGGTTACCTGGCCATGGTGTCAGGAAGGCACACTGAGTA
>CABHPQ010175530.1:0-23767 GCA_902168405.1 Peromyscus aztecus
TGTGTGTGTGTGTGTGTGTATGCCAGAGGTCAGGGTTGGGTATCTTCCTTGATTGCTCTTCATCTTATTTTTTAAGGCAGGGTCTCTTCTGAACCTGGAGCTCAATGAGTTGGTTATGCTGACTGGCCAGAGAACTCCAGAGATTCCTCTGCCTTCCCTGTTCTGGAATTGCAGTGTGTTATTCATGCCCAACTTTTTACATGAGTGCTGGGGATCCAAACTCATGTCCTCAGACTTGAATGTCAGGCAGTTTACTGACTAAACCATATCCCCAGCCTCTATAATTCACACTCTGCTTCAGTTGCAGGAGACAAGTACTGTCATCTCCATGGCCCCGCCTCTACTGCCCAATCCTGGAATAGCCTCTTCCCACCCCATAATATCAGCACTGTTTCTTCATATTCTTTAACATATTTAACATATAATTTAACAATTACCTGACCCCACACACATCCTAATGTCTGCTTGGAGAAAGGCAAAAAGCTTTGCAGAAGGAAACAAAAACAAACTACAAATAAGAAAAGTCAAGATGAGAGAGACCGAGAGAGCTAGATACAAGAAATCCCAGGGGAAAACAGTAGCCAGAACAGATTTTTCTACCAGACCTCTGGGATTAATGCTGTTCCAAACTAGCTTCTGAAATTATTTTTGAAATCCTCTCACATCCTTTTTTTTTTTTTTTTTGGTTGGAATGAGTGATTTGAGAAAAGAGAAGTGATACATAAGAAATTGGAGAGAGAGAAAACCAGTTAAAATGTCTCTTGATGCTGGATTTGTCCTTTGGGGAGGCTGCTAAAGAAAAAAAAATGAGAATACAGGCAAAACTTGCTGTACAATGTAAAGAAAAGGAGTCAGTTGTGAGTCTTTCTTCTCTTGCATTCTGGTTGGAGCTGAGCACTAATTTAAAAATAGAGACAAAGATTATTTTGGTCATTTTATTCCTGTATGCATGCCATGTCTGGAACTAAAAGTAACAGACAGCTTCTCTTCCCTTGCTCTATGTCCTACCTTAGTGGGTGGAGGGAGGAGTTGGCTCTCTGCAGACTGACCTGGATCCCAAGAACTGGTCTTTCTGTTATATGCTCTGTGAGATGAAGACTCGGCTGATGATTACTATGAATACACACTGATTGACAGAGCAGACCAGGGAGGGGAACCAAGGAAACCGTGGAAATCATGAGTCTGTGTGAACTCATCCAACTTCTTTGTACCCAAAGCAAGACCTAGTCCTTGCTCTGTATGTAAATGAGACAGTCAATAGTGGCTGAATCGTCTATAGGCTGAGCAAAGCCAAGAGGAGATTAAATCCAATGACAGTAATCACATCCAGGTGCAGTGCCCTTGGGATTAGCAAAGATTTTCACTTTAGTTATTTCACTATCTTAGAGCTCCTGAAGTGGATGTGATTAGCTTGATTTTCTATATGAGGGCATTGAGATTCAGGGGGATCAGGTAGCACACTCGGGCACAGGGCCAACCAGGCACAGAGCCTCGAGTACGTACATCTTGTCTTTGATCTCAGCACCTTCTACACAAGCCACGCTTCCTTTTCAGAAATCTTGAATTTATTTTATGTGCTATTATCGTGGTTTGGTCTGCAGTTGTGGACATCACTCCTTTTAAAAATCTGTGTGTCTTGAACCCCTTGCTCTGTTTTTTTAGCGCCCCCTTCTGGAGGACTTGTTGTTATCATCTTTCCAGGGTCATTCAAAATCAGGTTCTAGAATTCTCCAAGCGTACAGTGAAAGCACCTTGCCCAGTGTCTGAAGATAGGACAGTTTCCTATCTCTAGGTCTGTGGTCAGGTCCAAGGTTTTCCTGTAGCATTCTGTTTCTCCATCACAGCATCTCCACTCTGCTGTGGTTTGGCTAAGTGCTCTACAGAGGCCCCTGGGTCAGAGGCTTGTCGCCGTCTCGCAGGTGATAAGTAAGGTGGGAGTAAGATCAATGAGGTCATTCCCCCAAAGCGGATGTTGGGGACATGATCTCTCCTCCCATCCCTCTCTTTCACTTCCTATCAACATGAAGTAAATGATGGCTTTTGTCATATGTCCCCACCACGACAGACTGTGCCACCACCATCTCAAAGTGATGGGGCCAGTTCGTCATGAACTGAAACATTTAAAACTGTAAGGACAAATAAAATGTCTTTTTTGTAGCTTGATCACATCAGGAATTTTGTTATAACAGCAGGATACTACCTAACACAAATAACATCTTCTCTTTGTCTATTTAATTAAGTTGATTTTTTTCCTCCTTATGTGCACTATCTAGATATGGTAGCTCCTACGTACACATGACCAGCAAACACACTTGAAATGTGGCTAGTGTGACTAAGGAAAAATTTTATTTTTTTCTAATAAATTTTATATTTAAGACATGTAATGTGGTGGGATCTGAATGGGGTGGGGACGTAATTCTAGATTTTAAACTCTCTGATATTTTTCAGGGCCAGCATTGTACCTGGTATATGATTAAAAAGGTCTGCATAGAGCTGTGAATTCTATGTCTCTTAACATTTTTCTACAGTGAGATGAAGATTGCCTGTGAGGAAATTCTGTTTCAGAAGGATTTGGATATCTGTGTTGATAAGTTTAAGAGATTTAAATTATTGTTATTGGGTATGAAAGATCTTAAGTGTGAGCTAGCAATAGCTGATCCACTCAAGGCAGTTGAATCTGTTCAACTCTGAATGATGCCATAGAGATTAATAAGCAACAACTGCGTATTCATAAATGGAATTATCTACAAAGTGGGAAAGATGAAGGAGCCTCCCTCCTGGGATAAAACATACTTCATTATGAAGTGAGATCTCTTTATTTTTCCTTATGTCTGAGTAGTTACAGTCTCCATGATTCTTGAGTTAGAAAACCAAGGTGCCAAGTTTGTGATGTGAACTCACAACTATCATTTGTACCAGGTAGCAAAACACATCTAAGTGTTCCATACATGTTAACAAGTCTGAATTTCCCAACATCTCGATGAGGTTAGTACTGATATAATTCTTCATCCGACAGTTACAGACTTAAACGTAGGGCAAGTGAGCTGGGGTGGCTGCCCCACTAACTCTGCCAAGTGGAGAAACGACACTGAATCCCGAGCACTGATTCCAAAGTCCATCCTCACCTGCATTGCTTTGTGCTCTTTGCCTCACACCAGCTTCCCACTCCGCTTCGGACTCTACAGTGGTTTGCTGTGGCTGTGAAATTGTGACTCTGTGTGTGGTGAGGCTGTCCTGAAGATGATGCTTTGAGGAACAGCCTGGAAGAGGAAGAGACTGGGATGAATAAAGCGCAGGATGAAGGAGCTGTGGAATTAAAGCCCTCTACCTCATTTGTTTAAACACACACACACACACACACACACACACACACACACACACACACACAAAATGTGTATGGTCAAGAAACTTACAAAACATAAAGGATTTCCTTCCAAGCAGGGCTGGGTGCTGCCTGGAAGGATAGCATGGGCAAGTGGCCATTGAGGGATAGCAGGTCTCAGAGACTATGCAACTACACAGTATAGTGGTTTCCCTGAGGAGAAAATTTAACCTTATGTTTCCTGTAGTTCAAAGATTTGTTTTCTTGTATTCTGAAAGAGAAGCCCGAGGACTCCCTACTTCCTTTAATTTAATGTTTTTTATATGTTCATATTTTCTGAGCTTTGGAGTTGTTTCAGCCGGACAGACCCAATGTCCAGGAACTCACTGAGATCACCAGCAGGCAGGAGGTTTAAGGATGAAGAGAGTACTGGTTTGGGGTGTGGTTTATATTTCCTGTGAGACAATTATTATTATTATTGCTATTGGCTTTTGTGTGATTGTTTTATTTTGTTGCAAATGGTCTATTGAATCTTTGAGTAGCTTCCTTGTACCCAACCCATGGAAACAACTCTTTTCCTCATGGCTGGAAACACCCCTGGTCATACATGTGCATTGCCAAGAGCAGCTACTGAGCACTGGCAAGCTTCAGCCCTGCCAGCTCTGGCTCTCCCTGGGAACTGGGTGCCTGTGCTGGACTGGCCAGAAAGTGCTGCTGACACTCTGTGTATGATCATACGCTGTGGAAGCATTAGTGGGCCAGAGGAGTAAGGAAACGTTTGGAGAAGCTATCTAGTCAAGAAACTTTTAAAATGTGTGTTACAGCTAGAAAACAAGACTGCAAAATAAACCAGCAGCAAACCCCACAAAAACCTGAGGTAAAAATGAACAGCATTTCATTTAAATCCTAGATTGTTATTCCCCTGGCATACGTTACCATCAGGCATTTCCCAAGCTTACTAAATGACTGGTCATTGTGGGAAATGGCATTTTGACAATTTCCTGTTTCTCTTTAAAATATTCCTGCTAAATAGTCTTTATGTATTTATTTTATATTCAAGAGTCAGGCAGGCAAGCAACATGCCTGAGGCCAGTGAATGTAAGGACCAGGACTTGAAGACACACACACACTCAAATTCCTGCTCTTCTTTTTATGGCATTGCTTCTTCTGAATCACAGATGGGAGGGTCTGGATAGCTGATTCATGAAGGATCTTTTTAGCGTTTGGTAGCATTATGGATGGATAACACTAGTCATGCATGAGAATCTAAACAAAGTTGATGCTGCTTCAGGGAACAACACCCTTTCTCTTGGTAGCAGTCTTCCCAGAGACCAGACCCACACTTGACTGGGACACTTGACAATAGTCTTAAAAATGAACATGTGCAAAGAGATGTTTCAAAGTTTATCGTGACTTAATATAACCTAGACCTAATTCTATACTCTATAGTTTCTTCCCAGTTTGGACCCTTCTCTCATCATGGTAATAACTGTGACACACAGCTAACATTTACAGCTACCTGCCTGAAGTATTAAACCGAGGTTTATGTGGTTTTCTTTTCCATGGTACTACTTCTGTAGGGAATTCTTAATAATATACAAAATAGACTATTTCTAATTAGGTGATTAAAATTTCAAATGTTTCTTGCCATTACAGATTGCCTAATATTCATCATGCTATTTTAAGACTAGGTTTTTCTATTGCAAAGCAAACATAGGGTCTTAAAGATACCAGGTCACACAGACTCTGTGTTGGGCATGATGGTCTAGGTACAGGGTGATCTAGGTACTTTTCAGTATAGGCTGCAAAGAAGAAAGACCAAAAAAAAAAAAAAAAAAAAAGCAGGTTAGAGTGTGTCTTATCTGATGCACAGCTGTGAAACTGGAGAAATGGGAGCTTGTTTGTGCACAGAGGCCCCGAGGCCCCAATGGCAGATGTAGGACACCATTCCTTCTACACTAGAAATCAGACCATGAGGGTTGGTTGACTCACAGACCCAACCTGATTGACTGCGATTGACCCTTGAAAAGCACTTTTCATCCAGGCTCCATATATATCCTATCTTGAGAGTAGTCTACAAATTCTTTAGGATAAAGAGGAAAACAGGCCTTTTCCAAAAATTTTCTTCTCTTGAGTTAGATTAGCTAAATGAATCATGGTAAATTGTAGGACATTTGTACCAAAATAGCCAATCTTTCCATAATTATATTAATTCATAGACAGCAATGAAAATCACTTGGCGAGAGTTTCATATTCTCAACAGTGGTTTTCATCCTACTTTTGTTTGTCTGAATTTTCCCATTTTTAAAGCAATGATTTAAATTGCTTTTGTAACAATAACAAAGGTAAGAACAAGTGAGCTTAATAAAATAAATGGTAAAACACAAGAAAATTGTATGGGTTTTTTGAGAATTTATACTTCTCTTTTTTTTTCTAACATAAGTGACACAGAATAATCTGCTGAAAATAAATTATAGGTACAAAGCAGGCAGTTAAAAACAGTCCTTAACTTTGGAAAATTGATTTGAAAATGTAAACTTTTGCAAATAGCTAAAAAAAAAAAAAAAGGTGGGGGCTATTTAGCTGGCAAGTCACCAACGATTTTAAAAGAATCTCCTCACTGAGTATATTGTTCCTAAAAATAATTGACTCAATAGTTGACACACACATAATAGCGATAAGCACTTGTTTAAGATGTAAAGATGCAGGTAGGCCCGAGTCTACCCACCACCTGGGTCAGGAACAGAACCGTGCTGCGACTCCCAAGGCCTCCATGTTGGCTCCCACTCCCGTTGCCTTTTTGCTGCCTACTGAGTGCTGTGAGTTGGTATCACTAAAGAATATGCTATTTTCATACATTTTAAAAATGAGATATCACATATAATTCTTACATATGAGATATGTATTCTTATATATAATATTTTTTTGTTTTAGTTTACGGATATTGGTCGTCACTTCACGATGTTTGCAGCTTTCGCTTTCACCGGTATCATGCAGCACTCTCTGAAGATATTCTAATCTCCTCCCCCGCCTCCACCTCCCCTTCCCCTCACTGCTCCTCCTCTTCCCTCCCACCTGTCTTTCTCCCTCCTCCCTGGGTTCTACCAGTTGGTGTGGTTGAAAGCTTCCACCAGAAATGGGAAACTTGTGTTGGAATAGGTATATTTTCAAAATTAGTAGATAATTTTACTTATGTTTCAAACAATTTGCAGCCACTTGTACCATAAGCAGTTTGATTTAGAAGGTATGTAACGGTTAAAGAAGTGTCTCAGGTAAACTGCTTACTGTGCAATATGAGGACCTGTGATTAGAACTCCAGAACCCACAGAAAAGCTAAGGATGGCCGGGGCGGTGGTGGCTCATGCCTTTAATCCCAGCACTCAGGGAGGCAGAGCCAGGAGGATCTCTGTGAGTTTGAGACCAGCCTGGTGTGCCGAGTGCGCCAGGAAAGGCGCAAAGCTACACAGAGAAACCCTATCTCGAAAAACAAAACAAACAAAAAAGCAAACAAACAACAACAAAGCTAAGGATAATCCACACCTGTGACCTCGCTGCTTGGAGAGCAGACACAGTTGGATCCCTGGGGCTAGTTGGCTACCCATTGTAGCTGAAACAGCGAGTTCCAGGAAAAATAGACACTTCTGTCTCAAAATACAAGATTGGGAAGAGATTAAGGAAGACACCAAACATGGATGTCTGGGCATAGAGGAACTCACCTGCACACACATACACGTGTGTGTGTGTGTGTGTGTGTGTGTGTGTGTGTGTGTGTGTGTGTGTGTATGTATACATATATAAAAACTACACACACATGAGAGGGAGGGAGGAAGAGAGAGAGAGAGAGAGCGCTCCACTGAATATCAGGAAATTTAGATATTTTTAATACTATACAGTGGGGCAGGAGTAGAATGCTTGATTTTGTAGATTTCTGTATGCCATTACTAACATTGTTCATTTAGTAAGTGTCATGAAATTGTGAGGGCGTTAATGTCCGTTTGGAATTTCACTGCTTTAAAAACAAATTGGGATGCCGGGCGGTGGTGGCACACCCCTTTAATCCCAGCACTCGGGAGGCAGAGCCAGGAGGATCTCTGCGAGTTCGAGGCCAGACTGGGCTACAGGGTGAGTTCCAGGAAAGGTGCAAAGCTACACAGAGAAACCCTGTCTCGAAAAACAAAACAAAACAAAACAAAACAAAACAAACAAACAAAAAAAACAAATTGGGAATATGGTCAATATTTCAAACTCTGTCTCCAGTCTTCGTCTGTTTCTCTTCTGTCTCAGGCAGGGACCCTGTGCCCTCTGCAGCTGCACAGAGTGGGGGTCCAACAGCTCTTCTCATTCCTGGGATTTGGATTGAAGATCCCTTCCTCTCTCAGCTGGCTGATACAGTGCCATCTGCATTTCTTCACCCTCCTTATTCTTCAATCTAGGCCCTTTCCAAAGATGAGAAACTCAGCCTGGCAGGGGTTGGACAGATAACTTATGAAAATCTCTCTTCTGTGTAGTTATGGGATATGTTTTGAGAAGTTGAGCATATGCCTATTTAGGGCTTCATTTATATCTGCCCCCATAAGCTCTTGATGCTTGTATAGTCATGGAGTCAGGTTGTTTAGTACATTTTCTAGTTACTTTCAGTCTCTGCAATATAGTGAACTGGTTTTGTGTGTCATTTTTATGATTAGTTTCTTAGTTTTACATGTTCAGATTGTACTGACATACTTTACCTTAACATTGTATCAAGATATATAGACATTTATTTAAATCTGTGCCTATATCTCTTTGTCCATGATAAATATCATGATGTAAAATTGTGTGCAGGCACATGAACATGCACATTATATATATATAGTGTATATATATATATATATATGCACAGACACACAAGTACATGGCCACATACATGCACCAATATTCACATGCACACATACACATGGACACACATGCACATGTATAGGCTCACTTAACCATACATTCACACACAAATATGCATACACATATACTTTTAAGTACAGAGCAGATACACACCTACACATAAATGCACATACGTGCACACAGATATGTATGTGTATTCTACATTCACTTGCATGCATATCCACATATACATAACACATGTCTGCATGTACACATGCACACCCCACACTGATACATCTGTACACATACACATGCACATATAGACACGAACACCTTCATATACCCACATGCATACTCACACATAAAAACCCACACATAGCCAGGTGGTGAAGGTGCACCCCTTTAATCCCAGCACTTGGGAGGCAGAGGCAGGGGCATATCTGTGAGTTTGAGGCCAGCCTGGGCTACAGAGTGAGTTCTAGGAAAGGCTCCAAAGCTACACAGAGAAACCCTGTCTCAAAAAAACAAACAATAACAACAACAACAACAACAACAAAAATCATACATAGCAGCATACATGTACAGACTCATCCATGTGGACACACATTCTTACATATGTACATACACACCATTATATGTACACACAATCTACACACATGCATGAACCAATGCACACAGGAATATTCACAAAGATACTAAGAGTTTTCATGAGATAAAGCCTAGAAGTAGCTAAATCTCTATATAGACACCAAAAACAAGGAAATAGAAATGGGCAGGATATCTAAATGTTAGTATGCATGAAAATATTATAATGTCAAAGCTATGAAATATGAATTAAACACTTCAAATAGTGTACAAGGAGGAATGTTTCATAGATTTTAGTTTCTATGCCATTTACCGCCTCATATGCATCTGGACATTATATCCATGTGCTTTCTGGTAGGTCTCAGCCTTGTCCGTAAGTTAAAGTGACAATATTTGTGGCTATGACTGAAGTTAGGAGTGCAGAGTATTGGATTAGGTTGAGTTTCCAAGATGCAGATGCTGAGATTTGCCTGTGGGATTCACAGGAGCATTTGTAAATGAGAGAATTCCTGCTGCACTGGACAGAGGGAGAAGCTCACACACATTCATAATGGCAGCTGTAGAAGCCCGCTCTGGTCCTCCAGGCTTGGATGGCTTCCAGTCGTCCCTAGCTGGGGCAACCTTTCCATAAGCTTGCCTTCAAGCTGACTACAGGCAGTGATGTGACCTCGGGCAGGGTGGCTCCCTTTGTAGAAGTTGATTCTGTTACGTAACTCAGCTGTCAGCAGGATATACTTTTAGTCAGGAGGATGAGCATGGGTTATGGGATCAGAGGATCTGGGTGGTGACAATTTCCAGCAGAGTTACTCTAAAGTAGACAGTTACTGAACCACAGGTGATTAGAGTAAGTAAGGCGGGGGTGAACAGAAAGCAGTCTGTGGAAGCCCCAGAAGAATAAGTTCAGGGTAGCAAACTATTTGCATGCTTTTGTGATCATGTGCTTTATGGATTCAGGGACCATGTCCTGGAGTGGCCATTTTTGTGTGGGCTGGTATCTTCTTTAAAGAGCTGAGCAGGGAGGCCCTGGTCTTTGTTTTGTGTTATCTAGAGAAGAAAATAATGAAGCCAGGGAAAGAATGAAGAAGTTAGGAAATGCCAGACCGAGACTGAGCAGGGAAGCCAGGGAGGTTGCAAAAGTAAGCTAGCTGAGGGAAGTCTTTTAGTAGACAGCTACTTTCCACCTCGGTGCTTGGGTGTTTCAGTGCTTCTGTGTTCATCCTTGGTTAGAGCTGAACCCTTTCATTTTCCTACCAGGAAGCTGTGTGGGGCGACGGGACAGGGCAGGAGAGTTTGTGCTGTGGTTTCTCCTCACTCAAGTTCAGCACTTTTTTTTTTTTCCTGTAATTCATTACTCATATGACCTTAGGCCATGCTCATAACAAACCTCAGCCACTATGTACTCATCTTCAAAATGGATATGACAATACTCTGCAGGGTTGTTAGGAGTCTCATTAATAACTTGGAACAAAGATTGTAACCACTGAAGTTAGAGGCTCAGGGATGGTGGTCTCCCAAGATAAAAAAAAGTCAACCAGACTATGGAAATCATATCATGTGTGTGACAACTCTTAATAAGGTGTGGGGTTTTTTTTGGTTTTTTTTTTTAAGGAAGAATTTTGTATCATTTTTGAATAAAAGACAAACCAAAGAAGATAATTAGATCATAGATTGAGAAAAAAATGTGAGACATGGATATGTATATATGTATCCCTGTATGCATATATATGTTTTAGCCGTCAACATATAGAGAAAAGAGGCAGTTGGTATTTGGACATCACAGCTTCATTGACATTGTGGTGAGCTGTTGGATCCCTATCTGCAGAAGCAAACTTTTGAGAATTTAATTAGAGAATCAGGCTGAAGTCCTTGACATCACAAATCAATAGATGATAGGCCTGATTGGCTCATGGGAATCCTGGTATGTCACATACCTTCATATTTGTGGTGGTCAAGATATCACTTGATTTATAAAACATCTTGACCAATTCTCCCGAAGATACAGGAACCAGATACCAGCGCGCGCGCGCACATCCCTACCTCACATTGCTGTGTATGTCAGGGCTAGTTCAGTCATCTGGATCTTCGGTTAGCCTGAGCATATCCAAATGACTCTGTGTCTGTCTTTGCCTCTCCCTTTCCTGCCCTTCTGCCCACCTGAAGCCTCAGTGAGTGTCACTACTGCCTTATCACCAGCTGCATTGACTCTTCTCATAACTTTGTAATGTTTGTCCCACCTGACATGGTGAGTGAGAGACAAGGGAAAGGTAAGCGTAAGTAGAAACTTTCTAATTATGAAGGAAAATGCAACAGAAGAACCTGTCTTTTAGACATAGAAATGGTATGATAGATTATTATCATTAAAATCTCATTAGCAAATGATTATTATAAATGTTGGGCTGTAAACTAGAAAAAAAAACTTGTTCTTATCCCCGGTATCCTGACGTTCAGCACAGGCATGGTCCTCTCAGACTGGCTTCACTTCTCTTGCAGAACCAGAGGTCGACAAAGTCCCCTTACTGTCTTCCTTGTCCCTGCCCTCACCTGTGACTCATCCTTGTCACTAATGTCATTAGTCTGAGCCCCACTGAACAGAGAGAGAGGGACGAGAAAGTGAGAGGTATCAAAGACTCTTTGAGTTTGCGCTGAGGACATTAGCAGGGTCCTTACACATCTTGAATTTTAGTGTGTAGGTTAAAGATGAGTCTTGGTAAGTTGGGTTTGGAATGGTTTTATGGTTATTAGTAAAAATCAAGCACTTAACTATTGTGGATTGAGATCTCCATATATTTCATTCTCCTTGGTCATTGTTATTTTGAAACAAGTACTTCCGTAACCCAGGTTGTCCTTGAACTTACTTTGTAGCCACAGATGGCTTCAAAATGATCTTCCTACCTCCACCTCTTAAATGCACCACCATGGCTGGCCTCATGCTTACATTGATTTATAAATGATATTTGGATATGGTGTCTGCTCCAATAGTTTGAATTTTGATGAAAATAGCAGAAATAATACAAAAGAATGCTGTAATACTAATAATAATATACAGTGTTTACTGAATGTTTTGTATTTTCCAGTTAACATTTCTTCACATTTTAAGTGTCTAAACTCTTAATTTTCATAATGCCCCTATAGGTACACTCAGGTACTCTCATGGACTAGGTGCTTCAGAAGGCCAAGGGACTTAACTCAGGATCACACAAGCTGATGTTATTTTCATTTGTATGCTATGGTGGCATATATTATGAGCCTCTGTGTATTATATTACTGTAGTGGGAAGATCTGAGAATCCTGGATTTGGGCTGGGGGGCTTTGAGAGTAGTTTCAGAAGAAGTGAACTGTAAAGACAGACTTGGCTGGGATAAGTAATTAATCAAATGAAGGGGGATGAAAAGAATGGCAAGATCTTTTCAAGGCAGCAGGAGCTCCGCGTAGAGGAATGAGGGATGTGGGGAAGGCCTTACTGCAGACTCCTAGGTGAGCGTACGAGCATGAGAGCAGGGACAACACACAGGAGAAACAGAGGCCCTTGTGCATGCGGTCGCTAAGCAGAACTCTCCACAGGGCAGCAAAGGAAGCGTAGAGCTTCCTCACAGGCCATTGGCTTTGTCCCTCTTGTCTGTTCGGCTTTGTTTCAGGACAGTGTGGCCCAGGATAAGCAAAGACAGCTGGAGCAGAAGTCAGGAAATGAGGGCTACAACCTGTAGGAAATAGCAACTGCTTTCCCCCCCCTAAATCTGAATACTATTTAGAAGATCTGAAACTGTCTGGCTTCATTGAGCTGTCATTGACACAGATAACAGGTGTGTGTTTGCAGGATATAATGTGGTGTCTTTGTGTGTGTGTGTGTGTCTGTGTGTGTGTGTGTGTGTGTGTGTGTGTGTGTCTGTGTGTGTGGGCACGCGCACGTGCTCTCATAGGTATCCTCTTACTGTGGGTATGGTGAAACATTCTAGGTCTAGCCTCTTAGCAATTCAAATGTATACTACACTGTTGATCTCCACACTCCTGTGCCCTGCCTTCTGCGATCCACACGCTTCTGCTTCTTTTCTCGAGTGCCCTGCCCTTTCTCCCTCTTCTTCTGCCCGGTGTTGTACTGTCTGAGCTCTGTGGTTCTCTCTGGGATACTTCCATCTGACTCCGCTGCTCACAGCCACATCCTCTCCACAGCATCGGTTGTCATCTGTATGCCGATGCTGTCTGCATTATCCAGAGTTCTGACCTTTCATCTAAGCTCCACGCTCATATATTCAATTACACCTCTCTATTTACATATCTCACGAGAACCTCAAATTCAACACTTCCTGCACACAGTCCACATTCTCTCACCTGCCATGAGCACCTCCTCTTCTTCCTGTTTTTGTAACGATGCCACTGGTCTCATGCTTTCCTGACCCAGCATCTTGGCTTTAGCCTTCAAGATGTCTCATTTGAACAGTTTTTTTTTTTTTTACTGGGCACATGTCACATTTGGGGCTTTCCAGCATCTTACAAATACTCCACATGTATTAGTCAATGCCCCCTGCCCAACACAGAAGTGAGTCCCATTTTCAGCTTCCTTTGCAGAGCAGATAGCTGCAGCAGACCAGGGCTGGCCTAAAGGGTACTTTCCAGGTGAAGTTTGAGCCTGACATCTTTGGCCTAAAAACGGGGAACACGTGGGGGCATGCATCTTGCCAATATGGCTGCTTTAGGGATATCTAGCTTTTAGGTACCAACTGAAATTGCAGTCGGGCTGGCACAGAGGCAGCATTAGCACTGAGGTTGTAGCGGTTGCCGTGGAGCCAGATCTTGAGATTCTGCAGGTGTCAGCAGCGGTGAGCTTCCTCCTTCAGAACAGTTTTCCAGTGTGGTTTGAGGTGTGGGTGGGGGAGGAGGCGGGGGCCCCTCTTCTGTGAGTTTACACCAGACTTTGTTCCTTTAGCCTTTAGTGATCTCCGAGGGGTTATTATCTTTAAGAAAACAGATTTTATTAAACTAGCTGGAGTCAATTCTGTTGTTTGCAGTAAGAACCTTGAACACTTTGAGGTTATTGATTCTTGTGTGGAAGGAAATTTAGCTGTATTTTGAGCTCTGTGACAGGTTCAGGGAAGGCTGCAATGAGCAAGAACTAGGAATGGGTAGAGCTGGGGGATTGTAGGACCTACCCTTCTAGGGTCTGCCTAATCTGTCGGCATTCCTAGAAGTGGTTTTGTATATTAAGTATGGAGTTATTCCATCATGTTTTTAAAAGGCAAGGCATACCAAGGGGAAGAAAATGGACAGTTTAGCAGAAAACAATAGACTAAAGCACAGGCTAGTGGAGTATTCCTGAGCAAGTAACCACATGTCTTCATTCCAGTTCCAGCAGCTTAAGTTATGAGGCAGAGTTGTTGTAGTGGTGCCATGTGAGGAAACATGGGGAAAGGTTAGCTCGCAGTGACTGACCAATAAAGTTTAGCTTTGTGTCTGAAGCAATTACACACTTGTGTGTGTGTGTGTGTGTGTGTGTGTGTGTGTGTGTGTGTGTAATATATGCTATATATAACATGCACTACAAAATATGAAATAATTTCCATTCCACTGGAGTAGGCGTCCACCTTATGGAATTCCTACTTACTGAGAAGCTGACCCTGAGCCAGGCACTGTAGTACAGGTGGTTCATGCCTTTAAGTCCAGCACTTGAACGTGTGAGCCGGGTGAACCACCAGTTCAAGGGAAGTCTGGGATACAGAGTGGAAACTGTGTCTCCAAAAAATTGACTCTGAACAAGATGAGTCCAAATGCCTTTTCCCCCTAATGAACCATTTATAAATTCATTTATCTGGATATAATTAATTCTGTTTCTAAAATATTTATTTTATTGCAGATCATAATTGGTATTGATGTTATTATGTATGAATCCTGGGACTGATGGCATAGCAAAGTACTTTAGTGAAAATTAGCAGAGCCCCTTATATTTTAGATTTAATCCTTATTTTTTATCAAATTAATATATTGCTCTGGCTTAAAATTCAAACAGTATTGTAAGCATGGAAAGAGTAGCTCCTTTGGGGATGGGGATGTTGCTCAGTGGTAGGGTGTGGCCTAGCTTCCACAATATGCTCAGTTTAGTCCCCTCGCACTGGGCAAAAAAAAAAAAAGAGTAACTCTGCCTCATATGTTCCTACTTCAGATCCCACTCATGCACAGCTATTTTAGCCTTTTGTTTGTTTGTTTGTTTGTTTTTCTGTTTGGAGCTAGGATCTCTCTCTGAAGCCACGACTGACATAGAACTTGACATGTGGACCAGCTTAAGGCAATTGTCTTCCCTCTACTTCTCAAGTGCTGGATGTCAGGCGTGCACTACTGTACCTGGCCACGTTCAGCCTTTTCTAATGATAACACACTTTTAATTTCCCACTTTTAACTACATTGTTATCTGTCTTCAGTTTCCTGCAAATGAAGCTGAAAATGTGGTTTTCTCATGCCTCCCTTCTCTTACGATTTTGAGAATTACCATGTCTCCCAAGAACAGATGATTCCAATATCCAAGTGTAGTCATTTCAGAATTTCTGGTTAAATCCATGGACCCTTAGTATTTTGTACTACTGAACAAACAAGCAAAACTTGCAGTTAATAGAACAAAGACAGATAACTAGTGTGAAAGTGACAGACATGATGTCTCCACAGATCCCATGGGTACTAAAAGCCTAATGAATACATTTGTGTCTAATAATTTGAAAGCTTTGATGAGATTTTTTAAATAATTGATTTAGTTTTATTTTATGTACATTGGCATGAGGGTGTCAGATCCCTTGGAACTGGAGTTATAGACAGTTGTGAGCTGTCATGTGGGTGCTGGGAATTGAACTGTGGTCCTCTGGGAGAGCAGCCAGTGCTTTTAACCACTGAACCATCTCTCCAGTCCAAAAGAGATTTTTAAAAAGTCATAACCAAAACCAGACCAAACAACAAAAGTCATTTACTTTTATATATATATATATATATAGAAGTTGAAAGTGAGAACCCAATTGTATCTCCTGAGAAATGATGTACCTAGGCATAAATATAACTAAATGTGTACAATATATGTATAGAGAAAACCAGAAAATGGGGAACTTAAATTGAAGAACAAAATGGAGACATATCTCATGTTCATGGAAAGAAAGATTAATATTGTTCATAAGTCATTTCCCAATTTGATCTATGAATTCAGTGCAATCAAAATTCCAATGAATAACTTCATGAATACTCAAAAGTTGATTTTAAATCTTATATGGAAAAGTTAAACATCTAGAAAAGTTCAAGGAATCTTGAAGGATAAGAAGTTTGGAAGACTGATCCTACCCAGTCTTGAGGCTAACAGTCGGACTGCGCAAACCAAGACAGTGTGACAGTGGAGAAATAACACACAAATAGGAGTCTGGAGAGAGCTAAGAGTGCTGACTGCTCTTGCAGAGGACCCAGGGTGGGTTCCCATGGGACAGCTCACACTCACTTGTTACTCCAGATCCAGGGTATCTTAGGCCCTCTTCTAGACTCCACACTTTCCTGCACACACGAGGTACACATAAATGCATGCAGCCCCCCCACATACATATAAAGAATTAAAAATAAAAATAATACAATTAATGGTTCAGATCACAAAGCCTAAAATTAGACCTAAATAAGCTTGGTTAGGAACGATCTTTGACAAAGGAGAAAAAGTAATACAATGATGAAAAGGTATTTCTTTATTTCCCCTTTTGGCAAAAATAGTTTTTTTTTTTTTCTCACACAATGTATCCTGATTCCAATTTCCCCTCCCTCTACTCTTCCCAGTTCCTCCCCCACCTCCTCTCCCATTAGGATCTACTCCCTTTCTGTCTCTCATTAGAAAACAAATAGGACAATAATATGTAATATAATATAATACAATATAATATAATGAACAAAAACCCACACACCAGAATTGGACAAAAGAAACAGAAGGAAAAGAACCCGAGAGCAGGCACAAGAATCAGAGACCCACTCATTCACACACTCAGAAATCCCATAAAAACACTAACCTGGAAGCCTAACATATACCTAGAGGACCTGGTGCGAGAAGCCAGCAGCTGCAGGCCACCCAGACATGAGAAGCAGCAAAAGTAAGATATACAGAAGGAAAGAAAAATAAAAAATCCCAAGGCAAAAGGTAGATAAAGAGAAACAGGTTAATTTAAGTTAAAAGAGCTAGCCAGAAAGGAGCCTAAGCATTCATTACTAATAAGAAGTCTCACCGGGTAGTGGTAGTGCACACCTTTAATCCCAGCACTCAGGAGGCAGACCCAGGCGGATCTCTGTGAGTTCAAGGCCAGCCTGGTCTACAGCATGAGTTCCAGGAAAGGTGAAAAGCTATACAGAGAAACCCCGTCTTGAAAAACCAAAAAAAAAAAAAAAAAAAAAAAAAAAAAAAAAAAAAAAAAAAAAAAAAGAGAGAAGTCTCCGAATCATGGTTTGGGAGCTGCTTGGTGGCTCAAAAGAAAAAGCTTGGTACATGTTTATCCAGACAACAGAATATTATTCAGTACTAAAATAAATTAAGTTTGAACTGTAAAACAAAACAAAACAAAGAAACCCACAAAGGAAACTTAAATGCATCCTAAGTAAGAGATAGCAATCTGAAAAGGCTGAGTAGTATATGATTTTGTACATACAACTTCGGACCAAGGCAAAAGAACGTGGAGATGGTAAAACGATGGGGGGTGGTCGCCAGTGGTTAGGGGAAGGGAAGCATGATTAGGCAGAGTCTGGTGCAGGTTTAAGCGCAGTGAAACTGGTCTGTCCTGGTGGATGCCCGATAGGAACTATAGACTTTGGGCAATGATCTTGTGGCAGTGTGTTTTTCTCAGTCCTAGCAAATGTTCCATCAGCAGTGCTGGTTGTACTATAAGCTGTGTGTGTGAGGTGGAAGGGGGCACATGGCTCGTCTGTACCTTCAGCTCCGATGTTGTGAACCTAAAACTTCTTTTAAAAGTAAAGTCTATTTTAAAAAGTCTAAAAAGCAAAACAAAACACTGTGCCTCTGTTGTCCCCTCATTCACCCAACTAGACCATGTTTTATTTGTTGGGAAGGCCTGGAGACTAACTGGCCCTAGGGCATAGTTCTGCTGGGGTGGAGCTCTTCTGTTGAGCTGTTTCTCTGACCCTAGACAGTATTTCCATTTCCCCGACTCTCCCTGCTCACTCTTTGTGAGTACATTCTAGGTAGTCATTTTTTTATGCCAGCACACAGCCTGTATTTCTTATTTTTTCTTCTCTCCATCCCATTGTCTTCCATTTACACTTTTACAAAGTGTTCTTCACTGCATTCTTTACCACTCCATTCACTTTAAAAGGTTTTCTGCTACTGCATTCACAAAGTATGTCTACAATGTTTTTGTTAATCCTTTCATTACCACATTGTCACCATAGCTTCATTGTTGCAATGTCTGTTTCAATCTCTTGATGACTGCCTATTTTTTTTTCTCTTTTACTCTTAGCTTTGTCTCTCTTTTAATTACCTTTCTGTTTCCCATGGCTGTAAGGAAATTCTCCCATGAAATCAATTCAGGGGACAGAGGGTTAATTTGGGCTCACAGTTTAAAGTTACAGTCCATCATGTCAGGAAAGTCACAATAACAGAAGAGGCAGCTGTTCACATTGCATCCACATTCAAGCAGAGAGAAATCAATGCCTGTGCTTAGCTCATTTTCTCTATTTCATACAAACCAGGATCCCGGCCCAGGGAATGGTGCCACCCAGAGTGGTCGGATCTCCCCACTTCAGTTAACTTAATCAAAATAACCTCCCATAGGCATGCCCTGAAGCCCCTATCCCTGTGGTTCTAGATCTCAAGTTGAAAACTGAGGTTAACCACCACAGCATCAGAGTACTCTCTAGTATTATGTGTTTTACTTACTCGTTGAATACATGTATTTTAGGCGCTTTCTGTGTACTATGCATCGCATCGTGTTCAGCAAAGTGGGTTCAGTCAACAAAGAGGGCAACGGCTATCCGCATGGGCCTTGAATTTTAGCAGTTAGAGTCAGAACACAGAAGGGAAATGGATACTATTTCAGATGGTGGTTAATGCTACATGTGGGAAAAAGTAATGCAGGGAAGGGTACAGAATGTGCTACACAGTGATGGTTCATTGATAAAGTCGTGTTTGAGGGGTATTGGATATATGGGGTTAGTCATGCAGTGAGAGATAAAAGGGGTCCTGCATTGCCTGGATGATTGTGTGATCACAGGGCATGGTTAAATGTTCTTCATCTGTAGCAGGAATCTTAGAGTCTTATTAAATAAAATTAAACTTGAGGCCAGTTATTGGGGTGAATGCTGGAAGGTCAGAGAAGCAGAACAAGCCACATCTACCTCACCTTGCCAGTTCCTCAGCTGATCCTGTTTCCTCAGACTGGATGCCTCTGAGTCCTCATCCAGAATGAATCTCAGCTGAACTGTGCTGCTCAAAGCCTAAAAGCTTAACCAGCCAAATGCTTAACCAGCCAAATGCTTCTAGTTTTTGGTCCTCACATCTTATATACCTTTCTGCTATCTGCCATCACTCCCTGGGATTAAAGGCTCACTTCTTGGGATTAAAGGTGTGAGTCACCACTGCCCCGCTGTTTCCAATGTGGCCTTGAACTCACAGAGATCCAGTGGGATTTCTGCCTCTGGAATGCTAGGATTAAAGATGTGTGCTACCACTGCCTATCCTCTATATTTAATATTGTGACTGTCCTGTTCTCTGACCCCAGATAAGTTTATTAGGGTGCACAATATTTTGGGGAACACAATACCAACACATTCATCCGCCCTCATGGCTTCTGGAGTATACTTCTATTAGAGCTGTTCTCATAACTTATTACTGTATATTTTAAAAAGTACCTCCACTTCTATGACTTCAAGTAGCTACTCAACACCCAGAACCTTCTCATTTACTTTTATGCTCTCACATCTGATCCATCACTGTAAGCGTTCATATCATCACTGTTGATGCACTGAATTAGAAATGAGATGCTTACATTGACAGCTTCAAACTTGGGATCAGGAGTCTCAGTTATGATGGAGGATTTTTACATGCATTTTTGCTTGCCCTCTGAGATCAGCAATTTTTTTTTTTAATTTTTATTTTTGGTTTTGTTTTAGTTGGTGTTGGAGCCTGTGGACAGTCAGTTGGGTAGCTGGGTAGAGGCGTGCGGATTGGAGAGACAGTGAAGAAGACAGGAAAGAATTGAGAGGACTGCCAGTCAATGCCAGACAGCCTCGAGTTTATTTCATAGCCAGCAATTATAAAATATAAAATTAAAATATAAAATATAAAATTGTATATAAATAGAGTTTTGAAGGATAGAGGTAGAACAATGCACAGCACAGGCATTCAACCACTGTCTATCCTGCCTTGCGTCAAGGAGCAGGCAGTTTCATTTTCTACCTTGATATACCTCAGGCTGGCATTAGCAGCCTGTGTCTATCTAGATAGTGTGTTCCTTTGTAGGACTGTCTCACAGCCCTTCAAGGAGACTCTGTGGGCTAATCAGGACTTTCTCACAGCCCTGGAGCAAGGAAGCTTGAACTCAATTGACTCAGAATAGACTTCAGATTCAAACTGGGAAACTGAGTCTGTTTTTGGCTCCCACAAGTTGGGTTTTGGTCTTTGGTCACATGCGCTCATATATCATAGACTTTAGAGTCAAATTTTTGTGTACACCAGGGTGGCCTGAAGTTCTCATCCTTGCCTCACCCACTGTGAGAACGTTTGTTAGTGATCAGAAGTCAAGCAGTACCTTATGTCTGTTTGTCCTCTGTTATCATTTTTTACAGCCTCTTGGGCATTTCTTTCTTTGAGTCACTGTAATTTTGGGGTGAATCAACAGGAAGTGTCTACAAGAATTATTTTCTGTAGCTATGAAAGGAAGACTATCTCAGCTGATGTAGCGGGATCCTACCCGCCATGGACGGGGAGTCTTTATGGTGCCTCAGGGCAAAGGGTGAGGCTTACCAGAAGTACTGTAAAAAACTGCTTCATGTGCCAGATGGAGGCCAGCACAAGCTTGTTGAGCACCCAGGGATCGGAAGTGAAGCAGTGTTGGATCAGGGTGATTTTGTGGTTTTTCCACAGGAAAAGAAGACTGAGGAGACCAGCCATGCTGCTCATTCTCTGAGGATTTGAACCTGAGCAAACCACATCAGCTTGGAAAGCAGACATTTCCTTTACATTTACTTCAGCTCTGTCCCCTGGAGTCTCTTTGACTGAACTCATTTCTCTTGAGCTTCAGTCTATCTTAAAGATTTCCTGCCAGCCTTTTTAGGAGACTGACATTTTCTGCAGTCCCTCTTGCAGGGTCCCTGAGGTACCTTCTAGGGCAGTAGCCGAGTAGCTTAGTGACTTAACCCTTATACGGAACTGGGAGTCTCTAAGTAATAAATGCCTTTCCTCCCACAGTGCAAGACTTGCCACATCTGCCCCTGAGCCCTCTGTTTTAGCCCAGACAACGAGCCAGCGATTTCATTTCAGCTTGTAAGATCGCAAGCTCGCACCTCCACATTTCCTCCTATTCTTCCCCCTCTGTCTTTTCAAAACACAGTTTTAGAAAAACACCTGTCCACCTTCTTTTTCCAGTTTCTAACACAAGCCATCACCTCCCATCCCAGGTTAAATTGCCACTCGTTATAAAACATCAGTCGTCTGAATCCTGTCTATCACTTTTTATATTCACAGCTGACTTTGAGCGATTACTCACACGTAGTTGTGTTACAAGTTCTCGATTCGGTTGCATGGCATTGTAACAGTAGTCATTTAACGGTTCTGATCACCTTGCCCCCATTGTACACTCGAGGATGTGGACACTTTAGAAGGTTGTAATTTACCAGATGTCACGGCACCAGTAAATGACAGAGCCAGGATTTGAGTCTGTGTCTGTCTAGCTATCTAGCTGTCAGCCGTAGGTAGCAAGTGAACACAGCTGGAAATCCTTGAAGCATTTGGAACTCTTGGCCCGAGGAAGGTGGGGAGCTGTCCTGCACAGCTGACGCCAGGTACAGGAAATGGAGAGTGGGCTTCCTTTGTTTCAGGAGGTGTGCTCCGGAGGAGTCATCCTCAGGCTCACTCATACGGGCAACTTCCCTTTTGTTCTTCTATACTGCAACGCGTCACTCCCTTCTAGATCATTCTTATCAGCATGAAACCAGTCTAATTTCTCCCACAGCAGAAAATTAAGCAAGCAAGCAAGCACAAATAGCTTTCTCCATTTCCTGCCCTGCCCGACTCTTCTATTGAATTTCCTTGGCCCTTTTACAGCAAGAGTTGGGTCTGCCTTCCCTCCTCCCATCCCTGTCCCTCTGTGTTACCACTAACCTCACGTGGCTAATTCCATGGCATGTCTGTCGTCCCCACCTTAACCAGCATTACAACAACACAAACAAGCAAAAGAGACAGGGTTGGTTCTCTGTTTATGTTAAGAATGATTTTTTCTCAGCTTCTGGAACACACACATATTCTTGTTTGCTACCTCCCTCAACAGCCACTTCCTGAAAGGGCTGCTAGATCTGAGACTAGCAGTGGCCAAACTGTTAGCTATGACTTGTTTTTCTCTTTCTCTCTCTGCACTTCTTCTGATGAATTCACCCATTCTGAGTACACCCCGGTCAAAGTCACACCAGTAGAAGCACAGGCCACAGTATGACTCCATCCCAGTGGGGCACAAGTCTCTGCTTGGTGACAGCCACATCTTGATGATCTGTCTGGTAACACTAACTTGAAGATAGCTGATGCCCGAGCCTGGGGTCCACCAAGGAAGGGTGCCACTAAACTGGGTCATACTTGAGTCTCACAGTCAGAGAAAACTATGTAGTCTGAGTAGGGTTGTGTCCTTTGCCAGCTTCAAAGCTGGCAACAGTCTAGCCAAACTTGAGTCTGCCCCACTGGCATGATTAATTAAAAGTGGCAGTTGGGAGGCTTCATCTGCGAGCTGTGGCCTGGCTCTAAAGCAGAATCCTGGGCTAGTTTTTGTGCCCTGTTGCCTGTGGGTGGAGTCCTTTCCAACCACCCTTCTGCCCCACCCAGATCCAAGGAGGAGAGCTAGGGGAAATCGGGAGTCTGACTATCATAGTTCCAGTTGCTCAGTCTAGCCTGGGGCAGAGGTTACAGAATTCTTGCAGGTACTATGCTTCACAGTGTTAGCCTGGAACTGAGTTTAAAGTCTAGGGCCTGGACCTAATTCCTTCTCCCTCTGAACTCCGTACTTCATGGACTTGAAAGAGCGTCAGCATGGACAAATCTTTCCTTCCTGTCTTTTCAATGTGTCTTTTCTTATTATCAAATGAAATCTAGACACAATGGTCTCTCAAATGGATTCTTCAGGCATTAGGAGGGTAGTTTGGACTGTAACAGCTGGTCAAAATTTGTGTGCCTGTGGGAAGATGGTTGCTAGGGGTCCTTATTTAGCTGCCATCTTGTTCTGCTGTCTTTCAACTAGGCTTTTTAGTCAAAACATACTCATCTCGAATATGGCCCAGAACACGGAAATTCTTAGACCTGTGGTTTTAGTTAGAGAAGCCTAGCCTACTCACTCAACAAATGTTTAGTGACTACTTGTATTCCCGATGCTATTTTAGGAGCTGAGACTGCAGAAATGAACAACAGAGCAGAGTCCTTGCCCACAAGCCACTTTCATTCCAGCCCAGAATGTGAACTAAAACACACAAACAAAAAAATACTGGATTGCTAAGTAAACAAGTAGAGAAGGAAAGGAAACAGAATGTGGTAACAGAGAAGAGCAGGGCCAGTTCCTGTTTTATGAAATGCACCAAGGGAAGGTTGAACAGAAACTACAGAGGGTGGATTTCAGCTACGCTGATACCTTGTGAAGAGAGATAAATGGTTTTGACCAGGGAAAAACATGGAGATTATTATATTATTATTAAAGTTGCCAGAGAGTCTCTCTCTCTCTCTCTCTCTCTATGTATATGTATATATATATATATATATATATACACACACACATACATATATATACATTTTTTTTAAAATTTAAAGGTGTC
>CABHPQ010175530.1:23867-67360 GCA_902168405.1 Peromyscus aztecus
AAATTTAAAGGTGTCATTGCACATTCTCCAAATAATCCGAAGGCAGTTAACAAAAGAAAGAGCAGAGGGCTTGGATTTAGAAGACTTGAGCTTGGGCCATCTACTCAACTTTTACAAGCTGTGTGGCATCAGGTAAGTCATTCCAACTTGAATACCAAATTTAACCTACGATTGCTGCGGAGCTGATACTTTCCAAGTATGCCATAGTGGCCACTTCCGTGTGGTGGCAAGAATCCTCTCAATTTAGAGATACATCTGTCCTGCTTATATGTCTTTTTTTTTCTTCCCATTTTCTAGGCTCTCTGTGCAAGTACTTTGATTACGAATTGTGAATAGCACTGTCAAATTACAGCTGCAACTAGTGCCAGCCATGAGGCTGCCGATCAGACTTGAATGCATTTCCTTTGCATACGATCCACCCTCGAACACCACCTGACTGCTTGTTTTTTGGTGGTGCTTGTGGTTGAACCTAGAGCCTCCTGCATAGTGATCAAGGGCTCTACTACTGAGTTTCATCTTGGTCCCAACAAATACTCTAAAACTTTTCAAGTAGACGTATTATGTAGTAAAGTGCAAATTGTATGCAAATAAGATAAACAACCTTTTGAGAGATCGGTGTCTTAATTCCTCATATAAAATGTGATTAAATGTGATTATGTTTTTTTATCGAAGAGGAGTATAGGGAGATGAGTTTCACACAGACCAGCAGGAAGCGTGCTGATGTGATTAGTATACTCCACATACTAAGCCAAAGGAGATTTCCTTCTTCCCTGTTAGCCAAAGCGTGGGTACACTGGTGCAGAGTCAGCACTGTGGCTCTTTTGGGTGTGTTTCTTATGTTGGAAAGGATGCTGATGGCAGTTTCGGACTTTACGTATGAGGACCACCCATGTAAGCAGAGTCACTCCATCCCTTCCTTACCTACCCAGCCTTCACCAGGAACAAGAGCAAGGCCACGTTAACTGTACTCTTCAGAGCCCGGTGACATTGGCTGCATTGGTGGGGACCCTTAAGGTCTTTGACCAGTAGCTTTCCTCTCATGACACCCTCTTTGGTCATAATTCTTCTACCTGGTTCTCTCTCCAGTAACTCATTATTAGTAATGTCAAACATATTCTAACACATCTTCATCAACTGTTGAAGCACATTGCTTATTTGTAACTTTTGACCGCTTTTCACCTAGGCTGTGGATAATTTTCTTACAGATAGGCGGTTTTTCATATTTTCTAAAAACAAGATATTGATTAATTATGGACACTCAAGGTAGTATCTTCCCAGTTTGGGGCTTTTTTTTTCTTAATATTTGCTTGTTTGTGTTTATGAAGAAATTTAGCAGGAAGAGACTTGGGGGAGGGAAAGGAGAGGAAGCTGCAGTCAGGATGTAATATATGAAGGAAGAATAAAAAAAATGTTTAGAATATGTACTCAATGAAATTTAATTCAGTCTTTCCTCTAACTTGTCCTTTATGTACATTGTTTATTAAAGTTTTTCTCAATGTAAAGTGAAGGAAAAAAAGCAGTTTTTCTCAACTGTATTACTATTCCTATTTAGGTATTTAATCTAGGTGAGTATGTCTTTTCTCTGTGATGTGAGATAAAAGTCAAATGTTATCGTTCCCCACATATTTTTGTGAACACTTCTTATTGCTGGTCATTCTTTACTTGAAATTTATACACATTGGTTCCATGCCATGTCTCTTTGTATACATGGTACATTAAGCTTTCCTATCGGACTCTGTTTGGATCTCCAGCCCCCAATTAACAACATGGAGACTTCTTATTCATTATGAAAATTTGGCCTTTAGCTTAGGTTTGTCCCCAACTAGCTCTTATAACTTAATTAACCTGCATTTATTAATCTACATTCTGCCTCACTGCTTTTACCTTTTCTGAGTACAGCATGTCAGACTTGCTCCAAGTCTGTTGGTGAGTTCTTCATGCCTAGATTCCTCCTCCTCTTCCTATCTTTCCCCAGAAATCTCATCTAGCCTCTTCTGTCTAGCCATTGACCATTCAGCTTTTTATTACACAAATCACAGCAACACATCTTCACACAGTGTACAGATATCCCACAACAGTACACACTGTTTTCACACCATGTCTCTTTGTATAAGTGATTATGATTTTAATGCTGATTTGTCTCTACTTATGATCTGATTTTCTTAATTACTACATCTTTATAAAAGTGTGTGTAGCAAGCATCACACTTCTTGGTGACTATTTTAACTTATTTTGTTTATTGTTGTCCTTACCTTTTCACTGAGGATTTTAGATTCATCCTTAGAAGTTCTCTTTGAGGTTTTACATGTAGTTTGGATGTGAATTGACAAGGCTGACATCTTCATTTTGTTGAATGTTCCCATTCAAAATATCACACGTATGGTGATATTTTTTTGTACCAAAATGTTATTTGTATAATAAATAAAGTTGCCTGGGGGTCAGAGCTATTAGCAAGCCATAGGAAAGCAGGGCAGTGGTGGTGTACGCTTGTGATCCCAGCACTTGGTAGACAGAGCTAGGTAAGTCTCTGTGTGTTCAGGGATACAGCCAGCATTGGATACACACGCCTTTAATCTCAATACCAACCATAGAACACCTGGAGGTCTATATAGACAGGCCGTAATGAGGCAGTCCTGTGGTTGGGTTTACAACCAATGAGAAGGCAGAACAGAGACTATATAAAGACTTTAACACAGGAAGTACCGGCTCCTTCGGAGAGGTAGGACCACTGCAGGAGGAAGGGTAAGGTTTTGGCTCTTAGCTCTGACCTCTTGGCTTTCTTCTTTGCATTGGTTCTGTGTTTCTTATTTATAAGATGGTTGGTTACATCTACACACATGCATCCTAAATTAACAAAAAGATAAACCAATGAACAGGGGAAAGAATCCTTATATAGGCCAACTCATATACGGGACAGTGATTTTTGGCAGGAAGCAAATGAAGAAGACATGGTCTTTTTTGATATGATTATGGGAAAATTCATGCCATATGAACAAAAAGATCTTTGCAGCATTTCATGGCATATACAAAAGAATTCAAAATAGGTCATAGATACAGAAGTTAATAGATGACATTCAAAATCTCTAGAGAAGAGCATAGAAGAAAAAATTTTGATCTTGAATTTTGAAAAGGCAGAACACCAATATGTTGTCCACTAGTGAAAAAACTGATAAATAGTATTTCATGTGTATGTATGTCAAAGTTTCAAATTGTCTGCCTGAAGTATACATACTGTGTCACAAGTATGCCTTAGAGGGGACAGAAACACAAAACTAAATTCTAAGAATTCCTGAGGAATCACATGTCCTTTGAAGGTGTTCTTTTCCAGCACTGGAGACCATCTTGTATAGGGATTTGTTTTTTCATATTTCACCCAGTTCTCTCTTGCTGCACAGTGACCATCTTGGATATTTTCTTGGACCACTCACCCTACATAGCCTGAATGTAGACTTGCTTAGAGTGCTGTAATCTTATGGCTGAGGTTTTGTTCCAGGCTGATCTCGAGGCTGCAAGATGGAGAGTGAATATAGGAAAATACTGTTGTTGAACGGCCTGGACCAAATCACAGAGGAGGAGCTGAAACGGTTCAAGTTCTTTGTCACAGACAAGTTCGGCATCCTGAGGAGCAAGCTGGAGGAAGCTACAAACAGGACAGAGTTAGCTGACCAGCTGATTCAGAGTACAACAAACCCATCATCTGCGCTGAAAAAGACTATTCGTCTTTTCCTGGAGTTGAAATACAGGAATGCTGCAAATTCTCTTCAGGAGGCAAAGAAAACAGGTATGTGGAAGGGCCCCTCTTTAATGGCATGAGAGCGATAAAGCTGTCATGACTGTTGTAGGGAACTAATTTACTTAATCACCAGTCCCTTCCCCTCTGCCTGAGAGTCACTTAGAAGCGTGTTACAAATTCCTCAGCCATCTTCTGATGTCAGCAGTCAGGGCTGCTACCCACTATTTCCAATCTACTTGCAGAAACTGTACACACAGGATGGCAGTGTTAATGTTCAAGGTCCCATTACACAGTACATAAGGCTTTCACACTTTGCTAAAGTCTGACAATAACATCAGGAAAGCACAGCCTTGAACAGACAAACCAGAGAATCATCTAACTTTGCCACAGACTATTCACTTCTGTGCTGAGCCAGCCTGCCATGGTTCCAGTCAGTCTTTCTTTAGAAAGCCTGTGTGCTTGTAGTTCATGGAGTTTCTACTCTTTTCTATAGCTCCAGAATAGATGACACTATGAATTCCCAGGACACACAGGATATGTTTGTATTCAATAAACCACTACTCAGTCTCCACCAGTTATATGCATTTTGCTAAGTTCCTGATTGCTCCCTAAGAACAATCGGTGAATCCTTTGTGTTTGAATGACTCATAAGAGCCAACAAAAGAATGCCTCATCAAGAGAATCCCTAAAGTGAGAGATTCCAAAAGCAGTAATTTGGGTACACTAAGTAATACAGAAGCTGCAAATTTTTAACACCTTGCAGAGGCGACGCGTGTGTTGCCACACAAGTGACCTGGCTTCTCAAGTGTTATTGATATCCAGTTTATGTGATGAAGTAAGGATACAATTTTATTCATATATAAGTTGTTATGTGATTTTGAGGAACTTAGAGCAAGGCCTGATCATGCCAACCACTTTATTTTTAAAGGGGGGCTGAAATTAGAAGGACTATGTAGTTCTCCCATATGACCACAGGATGGCAGTAAGAACACATAATTGCTCCAAGCAGCTACTTTAATTACCGACAAGCCAACTGAATGAGTTTGATAATATATCTTTTATTCTCCCCCATCAATTCATATTCCTGATTTTTTTTCGGGCTAGGATGATATAAAACCCCCTTACTCCATTTTTTTTCATTTTACTGTTTTAATGATGGTGGCGTTATATCAGTTTGGTTAGCTCAAAATGATTGATCACTTTGGGACCTGGTTGAAAACCCAGGAGTGACTGGCATCTCCGCTTGCTGACCTAGAGGTCAGTTTTGTTCTGATAAAGCTTAAAAGCTCAATTTGAAGGCATCTTCAAGCCTGCTTGAAGCACAGCACTGCTGTGTCAATGATGCCTCTGGCTGTTACAGCAGCGTAGATTTCTGGGTTATTTCCTAGAAGTCTCACCTAGCATTTATTCTGGTAAATGTCCATTGTGTCTAGTCATGACCTTGCGTCATGAAGAATAAATGGAGATATCTGAATAAATTAAAGAATGTCATTAAAGCATTACAACAGGGTCCAGGCTATTAGATAAGGCTTGAACAGGAAAAACAAATGGAAAAAAAAATACAAGGGCACATAAGTATGATACAGCAACCAAATTCTTTGAATATAATGATGTTAGATAGATTAAAAAGTGTATATCATGGGCGTGAATGGAATGGGAGGGATGTCTAGCATGTCCAGTATGAGTGGTGGATGGGGAATGTAATTGATTTTGATCACTGACTCTTGGTCATTTTTTTTTTTAACTTCAGTTTAACAGTTTTGCAATCTAGCCTTGTGATTGATGCCTCCTCTTAAGTGAACATTGGCATCACTCAAAGGACTACAGTTCTATGTTGAACATAGTCACCTAGGATGATACAGTGAAGTTGAGTGAACTGGAACTGTTAAACAATTCCCAGCTTTTCTCTAGTTACTGTAGGATGTACGTAAGCAGTAAGCGTATTTAGGTTAAAGCAGTTGAATTATGTTAAATGTTGCTCTTATACATACATTACATTGAACACTGTTGGTGCATGTTGAAAAGACATGCTTTTTTTGTAAAACTCAATATAGGAGCTGCGTCTACAATTAAAGTGAAACATTTGGCATGTTTGTTCTAATTTCATTTGATAAACCTGTAAGGCACGTGAGTTTAAAGCTCCCCCCCCCTTTTTTTAAGTTAATGGAGTAATTTTGAGATGCAATATCATTACTTTAGGATTTTTGGTCTTGGTGTTTGTATGAAATTCTGAGTCCTTGATTTAAGTCTTTCATTGTATTGTGATTTCCTTTTAGGTGTATTGCGCTAAGTGAACCTTGTCAAATAAATCTTGCTTTTAAAAGCTAAAAAAAAAAGTGTATATCAATTTATTAAAGAAAATGAGAACTATCTAGTAGGGAGATGACACCCTGCCAGATGTCTCCAAAATAACACTATGGATGACATTTAAAACAAGATCAGTGTGGTTGATGTGGTGGGATAGAATGACATGTTTATTCCCTTGGGACCCCGTGACTCTCCTATGGACTGGATGTTTTTATGTGCATGTTTCTCAAAAAACAAACAAACAAACCAAAAACTATTTCATAGAACTAACCATTGGAAGATCTGTTTAACTTTTTTCAAACATTTCTAGCCATTTTGACATTAGTCTCATGTCAACATCATTTACAGCAAAATGGAGTAAAAATATGACAAAATTGAGTAATGTTTTAAGTAAGTTTATGGTTTTAAGTAAGTTTGTGCTGGGCTGCATTCAGAGCTTTCCTGAGTTCATCTGACCCACAGACCATGGGTTAGACATGCCTGATAAGCATTTTGAATCCCTGATAATGGGTTTCTTGGCTGATGCAATAAGCCAAATCGAGCAAAATTAATAAGACCAGGTTTAATCTGAGCAAAGTATTTCCTCTTGATCTTGGGGTAAGGAAGAGGAGAGGTCACGTGGCAAGTCTATGGACCAGAGATTAAATACTCTATAGATGGGGTCTTTAGTAGCTCTGGGGGAGAAGGCACCACTTGGTGGGCTTTCTGAGAGGGGGCGGGGTTTGGAATGGGGGAGAATAAGGTTGGAGCAGAGCTTCCAACTTAAACAATGCCTACAAGAGCAAAGGTCTCAGTAGTATCCCTGACCAAGACTCAACTACTTTCTGTTGTCTGAAATATAGTGACAGAGTACATGTTATGTGACTAGAGAGCTCACTGTACTGCTAGCTATATTCATTAAATCATTTGATTTCCACAAAATCAAATCAATGAACATCCCTGAATGGTTCAGATTCTGTGAGAAACCACATCTAATAATTTCTTATGACCTGCTTTGCTCGTGAGTTCCTTAAGTAATTGCACACTGACCATCTTGATAGATGGTCACATCAAAATCAGGACAAGAGATTGCCTTTTCAGAATAAAATAAAACCTGACCTGGGTACCCAGGCTATATCATGCAGGTTATATCTTTCACTTAACAATCCACTTAGCCACTTATCTATTCACTAATACTACTTGAATTCTTAATGGTTATCTGCAACTCCTTTAGGCTTAGGAAATTAGAGATAAATCCAGTGTGCATTTTTTGTAACATTTACTACAATAAGTTATTGTAGGTATAGTTTTTAGAAATACATTTTTCTTTAAAACCTTATATTAGAGGTAAGTTTTCCTTACACTTTGCCATTATAGTATTCTAAGCATGACTACCTATGACTTATGTCATTGAATTCTGTATATTTGTATTTATTCATTTATCAATCAATTAGCTCCATTTTTCATCTTAAAGACTTAACTCCTCTGGCAAGTTCTGAAAGGTGAAGCTGAGCTCTAGCCTTTTGGTTTTCACCTCTTCCTCTTCAAAACCCCTTTTAACATTTATCTATTTAATTTGGGGGGTGGGGAGCATATGTGTGTCAGAGTATGCATATGATGGTGAGAAGACAGTTTGCAGGACTTAGTTCTCTCCTACCCACAAGGGAGAGCTGGGGCTGAACTCAGGCTGCCGGGTTTGGTGGCCAGTGCCCTTACTTCCAGAGTCATCTTGTTTGTCCACGTCTCCCTCTTATGGAAGGACGGTTTCCTAGGGAAAATATTCTGCCTTAGCAGTTATTTATTTTCTTCTCCATTGCCTTAAATCCATCACCACACTTTCACCTGGCTTACATGGTTTCTGCACTGGTTCAGATGAACTCTGTTGTCCTAACATTTGAGGTTCTGGATGGCCTGTACTTTGGGTCCTTTCTTTTTGCGATTGATGTTTGCACATTTGAGGAAGAGAAAGCAGTAACATATATATATTTTTTGTCTTTGCTCTTCTACTTCTTCACTTGTTCCCCCTCCTCTTCATCCTCCTTATTCTTTCACTCAGCTATGCTTTTGCATATGGCAGCTGGTATCAGCTATGGAGAGACACCTTATTCTCAGGTTCTCTGGACCCGGCTATTGCCTGGGTTCTGTGGTCAAATAAGGATACCAGTTACATTGCATGGTCCAGTTAGATCACTAACTGGACTTTGCAGTCATGTAGAGCTGCTGGCTAGCATCAGTGATTGTCTTTAATTAAGTAAGTTTACAGGATATAGATCCTAAATGGGTGATATTGACACTTAGAATCTCTATTTGTGGATGGCCATAGATTGGCTTCTGAGGTTGGGAAAAGCTGTGGGTGGTGCTGTTGGGCCACTTGGAATGGACAGGGCCAGAGACTATGTTAGACATCGATGTATAATCTCAGGCTTTCCTACCAGTTTGGGCCCACACTGAACCTTGGGCTGGACTCCAAATTCCTCCCAGTCCCATCACTTCTTGGCCACTAGGGTTGGTGAGACCAGATGCTCCACTCTGAAAAAATACTGGGGCACAAACTTGCCTTTAACAAGAGGCCTTTTTTGAAACTCCAGGCTGGGTGGGGTGAGTTTCACAATAAGCTGTGGCCAGCAGGATCAGATGTTTCCTTTCAAGGTTATTTGTGTGCATGAGATTGCCTATAATCTTCAGAAAACCTGATGCATTGCTCTGAGGTTGGGTCGGGTCACCATTCCCCTGGGCACATTTAGATGATGCACTCCACACATGTGCATACGTGTATCCCCTCACCTAGCAAGTCTGTAGAAGCCTTACACAGGGTGATAAGGCTGAATGAGAAGTTGGCTATGATTTAAAACCAACAGATCCGTTGTACATGCCTCTTAAAAGTACTATAGGATATTCTCTTTCATTGGACAACTCATTGAGGCAGAGCATGTACTAGTCACAGTGAGACCCACTTCATTTTGCTTATTTCTAATTAACCCCTGTTATTCCAGTCTTACCAATGTCCCCAGTGTTCCTCATGGGATAAGGTGAAAATGAGCCTTCTACAATGATCCCATAATGCTGAGAAAGCCATATGCCTACCCCCCATCCCCTGCCCTCCATCTCACCACAGGAAGTGTGGGGCCATGGAATTCTCTGCACAGTACTGTGCCATCCTGGGAGGAAGATAACATTGTTAAAACTGAAAACAATTCTCTCAACCTCTAGAGGAACTTTTATCAGTCCCATGGTTGCATTCTGAGATGTTCCCTAATGTGCCTTGTCTGTGGATAGTTGTGAGTTGTATTCTTATGAGGGGCTGAAGATGGGAAACTCCTAATCCATCACCTTGCTGCTGTCACCTTTCTAATTTTTCTTCTAGAGAGGTGATGATATTCTAATGTCCCAGCCATGCTTGCTCACGCATTTTAGGTTAATGTACCTCTTTCTGGTTTCATCTCCTCCTCCTCTTCTCCACATCCACCTCTTCCTTCTTCCTTCTTCTTCAGTTGATAGTCGATCCAAGACAAACACAAAGAAGAAAGGAACACAGCAAGTAAGAAAAAGAAGTCAAGCTGAAAACTGTTCTGGTGCCTCTGCTGCTAGCAGAGACGAAGTCTCCAAGAAACGCTCTGCTGCAGCAGTCTGTCCTCAAGCCAAGGTAGGCTAGGGTGGGTGCTCAGTCCCCTGCGGGCACCCTCCCATGACTATCCCTGTCATCCATTGCATGAAGCCTTCTGCTCTTTGTCTCAGAGCCTACAAAGCAGGAAAGCAAGGCTAGGCTAGGGTAGGTATGTCTGCATTACAAAAAGAAAAGTCAAATGCATCAGTTTACATACCTGAAAGCTTCTAATGTCTGCCAGGCTCTGGATATACTAACATGTTGCTATCTTAGCCTCTGTTGGTAGAAAACTCAGGCAGGGACCGTTTTCAGTGAGTATATTTTATGGTGCTCTCAGCATTAGTTCTTGTGAGGAGGTTTAGGAAGTGAGGGAATGGGGAGAATTTCAAGTTCAATGGGATTGCAGCAAAGAGTTCAGCCTGTCCACTGGGAGAATTAGGGGCTAAGAATGCCCTTCAGGGTTGTCACATGTGGATGGAAACGACAATCCCTTTGCTCAATATGTGCCTGCTCTTTTTGTGGGGAAGTGACTTTTTGCAGTAAAGGGAATAAAACCTGAAGAGAGTCCTCATCCCTTAGTCCTGACAGAGCAGCACACAGGGATCCACCACAAAATTCACCAAGAACATGCAATTTCATTTCCCATGAAGAAAGTGTCATGTCATTTTATAGAGGAATGAGTTTAGGATGTGTACATCATTCTGTCTAGAGCACCCACTCACTTCCTCTGTGCTTGGCTCGGAAATTTTTAGAATCGTCAAGAAAACAATACTCAGGGTTAAGTGTTGCATTTTAGCTAACAGACATGAAAATACATATTGTTTAGTCTGGCAGATCCAAATAAAATGCCTGGGCCTGAAGTCAAAAAATTCTGTAATAATCCTCAGTGAATTTGGCATTTTCCTGCTTTGGTCCTACTCCACTTGGTTCTTCATTGAACAGCTTCTGCTGGCATCCTGCTTCACCCGATATTAGACCTTGCTCTCTAGGTCTTTGTGCTTACTGTACTGTCTGATGACAGCATTTAACTGGGTGAAATTATTTCAATAGCTACTTAGTTTTCTTCCTTACAGGCTTGATTTTCTTAGTTTGTTTTCTCTGTTCATAGTGCAAGTTTTCTCTGTATAACCCCTGTTAAAATAAGTTCATAGCTCATCAGTTTCTTAAAAAAAATATCCCTTGCTTCTTAAAATATTTTGGAGGGTCTTGGGTACTCTGCATTTTCCATATATTTTTCTTTTATATTTATGACACCACAGACTTTGGAATATGCTGTACCCCTTTCCTTGCCATACTTTGTGAAGTAGCTGCTGTCTTTCTCAACATCATTCTCACATTGTCTTCTCTGTATGTCTTCTGTGATAACCTTTAAGAATCAACGGAGATTGTGCCTTCTAGAAACCAAAATTCTCCCAATGGACAAAATGTCCTCTTGTAGATATGATTAGGAATTTCTGTACATCCTTAATAACTCCAGAGGATAGATTCCAATATCTGCTTAAATTTATAAATAATTTTGCTTATGGGTTTTGTGTGTGTGTGTGTGTGTATAAAATATTCTAACCAGAGTGCTAAATATTCTATGACTATTAACTTCTGTTTTGAACAGCATTGTCAGGCTAAAAAGGCCAAGAATATGACAGGCAGTTCTACAAAGAAACACAAGACAGTGACTATGAAGAATACTAAAGAGGGTGAGTCAATGTCAACTTTTATACCTAAAGATCAGATCATCTGCAAAAATTCAAGGAGCACATTAAAGCTCACTCTCAAAAGAAATCTGCTTTTGGCAAATCAGTGGAATGGGCTTTATGTCATACTACTGGTCCAACATGTTACATACCAAAGAGTTTTTAAAAATATTTAAAATTTAAAAATTTAAAAATATTTAAAAATTTTAAAAAAATTAAAAATGAAGGTTTTATTGATTTTGTTATTTTTGACAACAAGCTTATTCCAAAATATAAGCTGATGTGATATGACAGATGTTGATACATTTTATGTATTATGCTTACATGTGAACACTCATGCTATGCTGTTGAAATATAATTTCTTTTGATTTTGGAGTAGTGATTACAATCTCAACAAAGTGTCCAATAATACAGTATTTGGGATATTTGCATTAAAACAATCTTCAGCCAGCAAATCTTGGATATCAAAAATATATCCAGCCCCAGTGACACAAAGAGATGCACTCAACTTACTCTGAGTAAAACAGAAAATGAGAATGAGTGTTTTAACTTAGGCAAATTTACACTCAAAGAAGAAAGTCTCAAAAGTGTTCTCTGATGTTCAGTAGTTTCAAATGAGAAAGTGCCCAGGGACCAACTATTGAAAGTATAGTAATAAAATGGTATGTAAATGGTTGAGAGTACCTTGGAGTAAAACCTAAGCAGAGGGAAAACCAAAGTTGCCTGGGTGTGCCTCTGCTTCAGGTGTGAAGTCCTCCTTGGAGAGAGAAGAGATGGGGTGGGGAGCACAGAATATATCAACAGGGTCAGTGAGGGAGGCAAGAATTTAAGCTCACTAGTGCTTTAGTCTTCAATTGTCAGTCACAAGTCATAAAGAGAAGGCAAGAAGGGCAGTATAGACATACCATAAAAGAAATGGCCATAACTGAAGCCAGAAAAATGTGTTATCAACCTACCCATAAGGGCCTAACATCAGTGGTTAATTAACATTTTTTATCAAATTTTATTTAACATATGTAATTAAATGTGTGTTAATAAGACATTCATTAAAGGTGGAATTTTAAAATAAATCTGCATATTAAGCAATAAAAGTCAATTTTTCTAAATTAGCATTGTCTTAATTAGAACTAAAGATAAAAATTCTTATAACAAACCAACAAAATGATTATAGTTTACCTCCTAGAAATAGATAACTGTTTTAATAATAGAGTTGTCTAATAATAGCTGTAAAAGCCAAATTTTTATGATTGATTTAGGAGTACTCAAGTACTAAATGAACAAGGTCATTGCTTTTGTAAAAACTTAGAAAGTCTGAGCAACATAATTAATAAACTTAGCAATATTGATTTAACATACATACAATTCTGGAACCAACATTTAAAAACTTCTCTACAAGTACACACGATAGACATACCACAGTAGATATAGTCTTCAGAATATTCTAAAAGTATGCAGTATTTATATATCTATTTCTAATTAACTGTCCTCCTCTTTCTTACAGCTCACCATCAGAAAACAAAAACAAAGAAAACAAAGAAGAAGCAACCAAAGAAGATATAGAACAATTAAATATCAGAATGACACAAACCAACAATGTCTAAAATACTACATTTTCTACCTGATGCAGAAGTGAAGGAAAAATACTAAATGTGCTTATGAAATCATTAAAACACTGTGTTTGCAATAACTATGAATCTGAGACATTTTCTACCACAGGTGCCCACTGGTCCTCATGCAGTCTACTATAGGATACTAGATAATGCAGCTTAATGGCCTGATGCAGTTTTCCCTGAATATAATTTCATGGTAATTTTTCATGTCACTAATTTGCTTCCCTCCCTCCCCAGTCACTCAGGACAGACTCACCTCTAAAAAGTTTATTTTATAATCTGAAATGTGTGAAATGTGTTTTTCTTGGCTAGTCATCTCTGGTGGAGGAATGAAGGTGTTTGCCATCTTCCTGAGAGAAGGGTCCAAATCCAGCTACTGTGGGTTCATTGCTAAGAGTAGCTGGCACCAGCTCTGCTTCCTTCTCTCAAAACCAAAAGATCCACAAGAATTTTACCTGTAATCTTGTGCATTTCATGGACTATCTAATCTCTGCAGAAAGTAGGGCAGGACTCACCTCTTTAGACATTTCTTCAGTGGTGTCCAGTTTTGCAGGGTAGGAAGCAAGTCTTGTGTGTGTGTGTGTGTGTGTGTGTGTGTGTGTGTGTGTGTGTGTGTGATTAAAATGTGTGTGAGAGAGAGAGTGAGTGAGAGAGAGAGAGAGAGAGAGAGAGAGAGAGAGAGAGAGAGAGATTAAAATAGTAAATCTCTTGGAAAGTGAACTAGAGGATTTGTAATCAGAAATTCTTAGGAAATGAAGTATTTACAGAGAGAATGAGAAAACTGATATTGATTAGAGTCAATGCACAGACAGAACAGTACTGGGTGTCTTATCCTGTGCTTTTTGCAGCAAGAGAAATGATAAAACAGTGAGATCGCCCCTTAACCACGTTCATAGCTTTTCATTTCCTCAGATAGTGAAACTCAAGAGTTTTCTTCCTGTAAACACTTACTTAACAAAAGAGTCAAGAGAGTTAGTTACACTCGGAATTTTCCTTACAAATCTTCATAGGCGCAAGATTCAAATTTAAAATCTTCATGTCCCACAAACTTACACATGAGTCCCTAGGAATCTACACTCCTCTGAATGAAGGTGAAACCTCAGACCAGAAACGCCAAGTCACCCAGCCACTTTCTTTCCTGCTCAGGATGCAGGCAGCAGCAGGAGATCTTGGCTGTGGCAGTTACCAGCTGCACTTGAATGGGTTTCAGAGAAGATCTGAGATGAAATAGCTTTTGGATTAAGTCGTTCCTGTAGCATCCACTCATTCATTAGTTCCCAAGGCCTGGACTTGCTACAAACCTGCAACTCCAAGCTCCAACCTGAAATTAATAGAAAGGAATTGGCCTCTGCTGTGGGATGTCTTTCTGGATGCTGTGAATATGTGTTGCTCCCATTGTCTAATAAATAAAGCTGATTTGGCCTATGGCAAGGCAGCTTAGAGGCAGGTGGGAAATCCAAGCAGAGACAGGGAGAAGAAAGGCTGAGGCAGCAGACCAGTAACGCCACGGCCACGTGGCAGCTTATAGATTAATAGGAATGGTTTAAGTTATAAGAGCTAGCTAACAAGAAGCCTGCTATAGGCCATACAATTGGTAATTAATATTAAGCTTCTGAATGATTATTTTATAAGCAGCTGAGGGACTGTTGCGCCAGGTGGAACCTGAGGAACGCGGGACCTCAGGGCTAGGCAGGACCCAAGAAACTTCCAGCTACAATCCTCCCTCTTGATTGTAAAATTAAGCTGCCCTCCTTCAATGACAAAGTTAATGCTTCCTCACTGTTTCTGCATTATTCATGGGTAAGCACAGGGTGCCTTGGGGCCTTGAGAACAATGGCAAAGCTTTGAGATTTGGTTAAGATCATGGGTTGAAATAATGCTTGTTCAGCTGTGCTTTTCTTTGGAGAGTTTAAGGATTCAGAACTGTTGTGATCCGGAGGCATGGAGCAAATGTCATCAAGCTGTGGATGATGGTATGGGAGCCTACCAGCTGGTCTACAAGCAGGATGATGCCATGGCTGGATGACCGGTCTACTCTTTGGGATCAGCTGATTCACCTGGATAGAAATTATGGACATCAAGTTGCCTTCCAAGTTCTAGTCTTGGGCACTTCTGGATCTTTTTGTCTTTGATAGTAATAATCATGTAGTAGGCCAGAGGAGCAGTAGCAAGCATTGGTTCCTGGTGATCTTGGGTATCAGGACACTTAGCTGTGTAAGGTAGAGTTCTTGTGTAGACCTAGGACATTAGTAACCTTAGCTCTTCAAGTGTTAAACTCTTGAAGAGATGGGAAGACAGCCTAGCATCACAGCCTCAGGGCAATCTAGGTGTTGGGATTCCTCAGTCCTGATAGGGTCTAGGGAATCGAACTGCGCTTTCACAGAAGTTGCATATCAGATATTTACATAAAGATTTATAACAGTAGCAAAATTACAGTTATGAAGTAGCAAGAAAATAATGCTGTGGTTGGGGGTCACTACAACATGAGGGACCCTATTAAATGGTCACAGCATTTGGAAGTTTGGGAACTGTTGTTCTAAAGGTTTGACCATTCTCAGGAACTGTAATCTGTTGTAATCTGTCCATACCTATTGTGGAAAATACATTCTTTTCTACTCTCTTTGTATTTTTACAAGAGAATGCCACAGATGGGATAATTTGTAAGAAGCAAATATTTATTTCTCATAGTTCTGAAAGCTGGGAAACCAAAGATAAAGACTTTGGAATTTACTGAGATTTCTTGCTGAGTCCTTGTTACCAAATGTGCTGGATAGTTTTATGCCCACTTGATACAAGCTAGAGTTATCTGAAAGAAGGGACCCTCAATTGAGAAAATGCTCACATAAGGTCCAGCTGTAAGCCATTTTCTTAAATAGTGATTAATGGGGGAGGTCCCAGCCCATTGTGGGTGGTGCAATCCCTGGGCTATTGGTCTTGGGTTCTATAAGAAAGCAGACTGAGCAAGCTATGAAGAGCAAGCCAGTAAACAGCACCCTTCCATAGCTTCTGCATCAGCTCCTGCTTCCGGGTTCCTGTCCTGTGTGAGTTACTGTTCATACATCCTTCAGTGATGAACAGTGATATGGGAGTGTAAGCCAAATAAACCCTTTCCTCACAACTTGCTTTTGGTTATGGTGTTTAATCACAACAATAGAAACCCTAAGACATCAGAGCTTAGTGTGTTCAGATTCTTGACCTCTTATGCAAGGAATTGAAATGAAGGCTCATCCAGATTTCAAGTTAGGTGGGAACCTTTATGTAAAGATAAGAGATATTGCAGGTTAGGAAGGAATATGAAGTCAAGAGGGATAGAAGGCCACATAAATGAAGATACTCAAGCATAACGATTGTCTGGGAATTACTGTTATGGACTTCAAGAGAAGTAGGAGGTTGGTTGTCCAAGGGTCACAGCAGAGGTGACTATTTTAATTGACAGGCTTGGTTCAATAAGATTTTGTTCACGGCAAAGGTCCCTTCTCATGATAAATCTAATATAAATTACATGCATACTCAATTATATATAGGCATAAGATGGTAAATAGGACATAGTTTGTGTCATTGTACATGCACCCAAACCAGTCTAGGCTGGATTAGGCCATCTCTTTTAGTATCAGGATATGTTCTGGGATATGTATCACTAAAGAATTGCTAAGAGAGTAACTTATTTTCATTGTGATCAGCCAGCTCACCCTCCTCTACAGTTAAAGTGTAAGTGAAAGCCAGCCTTTCTTTCCTTCCCTTCATTCTGCTAGGTATGATGTCACAGGGACGAGAAAGAGAACCAACACCACAGGGAGCCTTCCCTGAGGCTAAGGCCTGGTCTCTGAATTAATTTTCTTCCCTTTGTTCTAGGACATGTCCCTTGTGGTCTCAAGATTTCCCTGACCTTATGTCACCCTGTAATTGGAGGTGACATTTCTTTGCTGTTGCCAACAGCACTATGTGCTTTTATCATCCACTTTTGTAAATTCTTATTTCAAACGACTAAACTCTATAATATACTCACATTGACTCAGGAAAAAGTGTAGAAAGGACTGCACCTTACCTGAGGACATTGGTCTTGACAATTGCATTCTGGGCTGGATTTCAGCCTCTACCTGCATTTTGTAATTGGAAGTTTTCCTGTGTCCCACCAGGTCCCATACCCTCTCAGTCCAAGTAAACATATAGAGGCTTATATTAATTACCAACAGTATGGCCTATGGCTCAGGCTTATATTAGCTAGCTCTTCCATCTTAAATTAACCCATTTCTAATAATCTATATGTTGCCACATGGCTGTGCCATTACTAGTCTCCTGACATCTTGTTGTTCCTTGGGCAGTGGGCTGGCATCTCCCTGACTCCACCTTTCTCCTCTCTGTATCTCTCCTTAGATTTCCCACCTGCCTCTAAGCTGCCTTGCCATAGGCCAAAGCAGCTATTTATTAGCCAATGGGAACAACACATATTTACAGCATACAGAAAGATACCCCACAGTAGCTTTTTATTGATAGTTTAATCTCTCTGAGGATGACACAGTCTGTTCCTTTGTGAACAAGGCTTTGTCCTTAAATATTACACCAAAAACATAAATATTTTATGAAACATATTTACCCCACCCTGACCTGCAGACCCAGTTTTTTTGTATTTATTTATTTGTTTGTTTATTTTTGCTTTGACATCCTGACTGCAGTTTTCCTTCCCTCCTCTTCTTCCAGTCCCTTCCCTCACCTTTCCTCACACCCACTCTTCCTCCATTTTTCTTCAGAAAAGGGAAGGCCTCCCATGGTTATCAGCCAGCCAGGGTAAATCAAGTTGCAGTGAGACTAGGCATCTCCCCTTCTATTAAGGCTGGGTGAGGCAACCTGGTAGAAGGAAAAGGTCCCAAAAACAGGCAACAGAGTCAGAGACAGCCCCTGATTCCACTGTTAGGAGCCCCAAAAGAAGACCAAGTTACATAACTGTAACATATTTGCAGAGGGCCTAAGTCACTTCCATGGAGACCCCCTGGTTGTTGATTCAGTCTATGAGCCCCTATGAGCCAAGATTGGTTGATTCTGTGGGTTTTCTTGAGGTGTCCTTGACCCCTTTGGCTCCTACAGTCCTTCTTCCCCTTCTTCCACAGGATTCCCTGAGCTCTGCCTAATGTTTGGCTGTGGGTCTTTGCATCTGTTTTCATCAGATGCTGGGTAAAGCCTCTCTTACAACCATTGGGTTTGGCCCAAATCTCTGAGTATAGCAGAATGTCATTAGAAATCATCTCATTGACTTCTTTTCCAGTCATGTTTGGTTCTATCCTAGTTCTCTGGGGTATCGTGCCCCTGGGTTCTGGCCCTCCAGCCAGTGTAATGGGTGAGCTCCCTCTCATGGTATGGGTCTCAAGCTGGACCAGTTACTGGTTTGCCACTCCCACAATTTCTGCTTCACCTTTACCTTAGCATATCTTGTAGGCAGGAAAAATTGTAGGTTGAAAATTTTTTGCCTGGGTTGGTGTTCTAATCGGTCCAATGGAAGTCTTGCTTGGTTATAGATGTCCAGTTCAGGCTTCATATCTCCCATGGCTAGAAGTCTTAGCTGGGTCACCCTCACAGATTTCTGAGAGTTTCCATTGCACTAGGTGTCTTACTTAGGGTGTCTATTGCTGTGAAGAGACATCATGGCCATGGAAACTCTTATAAAGGAAAACATTTAATTGGGGCTGGCTTACAGTTTCAGAGGTTTAGTCCATTATCATCATAGTGATACATGGCAGCATGCAGGCAGACATGGTGCTGGAGAAGGAGCTGAGAGTTCTACATCTTGATCAGAAGGCAACAGGAAGTGAATTGTGAGTCACACTGAGCACAGCTTGAGCAAAGGAGACCTCAAGGCACACCCCCATGGTGACACACTTCCTCCTTCAAGGCCACTCCTACTCTAACAAAGCTACACCTCCTAATGGTGTCACCACTTTGGGGGCCCATTTTCTTTCAGACCATCACACTAGGTTTCTAGCTCTTCCCAGATATGTCCCCCAATTCTAGTTGTCTCTCCCTCCATCCTCCCCCCAACTTGGGTTTATACCCAAAAGACACTCCACTATACCACAAAGACACTTGTTCAACTATGTTCATAGCACCTTTATTTATAATAGCCAGACAGTGGAAATAACCTAGATGCCCTTCAACCAAAGAATGGTATATTTACATAATAGAGTATTACCCAGCTGTTTAAAAACAATGACACCATGAAATTTTTTAGCAAGTGGTTTGAACTAGAAAAGATCATCCTGAGTAAGATAACCCAGACTCAGAAAGACAAACATGGTATATACTCACTTACAAGTGGATATTACCCTACTAGCCATAAAATAAAGAATAACCATGCTACAATCCACAGACCCAGAGAAGACAAGTATCAAGGAAAGCTCAAGGGGGAATACATGAGTCTCATTGTGAAGGGAAAATAGACATCTCTGGTGGAGCTAGTGGATGGGGGAGGGGTCTCGATGGGGGGTAAAAATGGGAACAGGAGGGATCAGGTGCAGATCCAGTTTTAAAGCAAATAACAAATGGATTAGTTTGTAGAAGTACTTGATTCAGATTAAAAGTTTTTTTCCTTTTAAAGTATAAGCATTATAAAATCAAATTATGTAATTAAAAATGTAAAAAGAATAAGATTAAAATCACCATTTCCTGGAGCAAAGAATTGACTTTTATCTGTTATAAGTATGATCATTTTCTGTAGTTGGAACTGGATCTTATCTCTATAAACATCAGAAGTGTCCAAGTCTCCATAATGAGAATTCATGAAGTTCCGTAAAGGAAGCAGGACTGAGTGGTTGTTTCTCCTTTCCCAGTCTTGATGACCTTGTAGAAGGAAGTGATGACATCAGATTAGTTTTGATGGAGCTGGTCACATTGCCTTGTCTCTATGAGCCACCCCTAGCTTTTCATCATTGTCTGCTTCTTTGAATGATTTTCTGTTCCTGCAGTCAGATTTTTCTCTTTACTTGAGACTACAAAATGAGCTCTTTACTCCTACCCAGCATGAATGGAGGTGAAAGAGCATGAGGTATCACGGAGCAATGGGAGAGAAGGAGATGCAATACCTAACGGCAAGGGTTGAGTGGAGGGTTTTCAGTGGACAGAAGATCAGGAAGAATGTGCAAAATGCATGCCTGGTATAGCTGCAATGAGGAGGGTTTAGAATGTTGACAATGGTCCTGAGAACTGGGGGTCTCTAATAATATTACTGTATGACTCAGGAGGTCAGTCCCTATATTTCATTTGTTTCTACTACAATCTTAGACTTGCTTTAATATGCAATGAATCCTACAGGGATGCAGTGCGACAAGAGCGTGGATTCTGGTATTTTTGTGGTCCAATTTGCTCCAGGTATCCTTATAAGCATATATGTGCTGTGAGTTCTGCTCATGAACCTTAGCACTGGAAATTATTCCTATGTTGTAGATGAGGACCTTTAGTTACTTCATGTCATTAGTCAGTTTGAAAAACTACGGAGCCAGAATTTGAAAGACATCTCTTAATCAAAGCCACATTTTTATTGGGTAATCTCTATGCTTTAATAAATTCAGTACTTTCATTACTTAATTTAGGATGAAATATCTGGCTGTTTTGAAACTAGGCTGGCTTACAACTCACTATGTAGACCAGGCTAGCCTCCAACTCACAGAGATCCACCTGCCTCAGTCTCCTGAGTGGTAGAATTAAAGGTATGAGCCACCATGCCCTGCCCATAACATAACAGCTTTTGAGAATCTTTCTGAATTTCCGTTCTTCTCTATGATTAAAATTATCATATTTTAAAGGACAGAAAGAAAAGTTTACATATATTAACTGGAAAACTTGTTTCCTTCCACCTGTTGAATTTTCTTTGCAATATCAGCAGCTGTTTTAGTATAATATTAAAAACATAGTTCTTAGGAAGGAGGATGTTCCCCTAGAGCACACACCTTCATGTTACTGTGTCTCGTAGATCTCAGCTGCACTTTATCCTCATTTGATGCCAATTCAAAGCACAAGAGTCTAAGTTTATCTCCTGGATTACAGTCAACACTGGTCAGTCGTCCATAGACCACCACTTCCATCACCCCTGTATTATCTTGAATTTCATAGTAAATGAAGTCCTTCCTTTTATTTTTCTGAAAAAGAAAGTAATACTCATCTTCTGAGAAATGGCCAGACACTGTCACTTCTCACATCTATGAGAAGTAAAGAGTGCCCACAGAATCTTGACTTTGACAGGACAAACAGAGCTAAAAGTTGGGGCCTGGGGGGAGCAAAACATCATTAGATATTCTGCGTTGCAAATCCTGATTTGTAAACGTTTTTCAAACTATAGTATAGACTGGGGTGGCTAATCTTGGTTGTCAGCTTGACCATATCTGGAATCAACTAAAACCCAAGCATCTGGACACAGAGGTGAGGGATTGTTCTTGACTGGATCATTTGAGGTGTGAAGACTAATCCTAATTCCAGATCATTTGAGGTCAGGAGACCCATTTTAAATCCAGGCCATACCTAATGGCAGCATGCAGAAAAGGACCTGGGAGAAGGAAGTTTTGCTTTTTACCTGCTAGCCCTCACTATCACAGGCCACTTCATCAACTCTGCTCCTAAGATATTTCTTTACTGTAGAAAGAAAGAACCCAGTGCATTCCTGACTCAGTGCATTCTGAGGCAGAAGAGTTTGCTTCGGTTTGTATTCTGGTTTATTCTGGTAAAACCTGTACCCCGTTTTAGGAGGTCAAGTCTCATTCACCATCAAATTCTTAGTAGGAGGTGGAGGACTCAAAGAAACAAAATCTTAATGATACAAGTATTAATGTAAATGTCTATGAATGGCACAAATAGATGGTATTGCTTGAAAAATGCCAGAGTCTCTTGGAGAATTTCTTTCTAAAGCAGTTTTCATCATGGTACCCTGAGAAGTATATTGAGACTGTTTTTCACATGTAAAAACAAGAAACCCTAGTTCCCGACACTGATCAAGGAGGCCTTGAATTTTGGCATGCAATAAGTTAACCAAGACAATCTGTCAAGATAAGACTGAAAATCTAAGATTTCAGAAGAAATTTTACAAAATAGTGCAGTGGCTTACCTTAGACACCATGAACACTCCATTCACAAATATTCCTCTTCTTTTTGAGCAAAGATAATTGATTTTAGGTGTTGCATTGGCTCTTTGCCTCAGTGTAGTTGGGATATCCATTAATTGGTTATCATTTACCTCTGACACACTAGAGGCACTATGTATATTTATGAACCCATTTCGACCAACATAATCTGAGATGGTAATGACCTTGTTAGGGATGAACTTCTCCTTCAGGACAATATCAAACACCTTCACCCTAAAGAATTCAGTCTCAGTGGCCACTGTGGCATGGAACATCCTTTTCTCCCTTTTCTTGTCATATGTGAATGGTTCTGTTGCTTTTAACACCATTACTTTTTTGGGACCTTGATGGTGACCCTCTTCCTCAGATGGTTGCTTAGGTACAGTCTTCAGTCTTGGTTTCTGCATAGAACGTACACAACAAAAATGCTACAATTAAGACAGCTAGTTAGGAAGAGTGAAAGAAAAATCTGAGCAATAGCTTGCATAGTATAATAGTTCGTGGAAGAAATGGAGCTATAGGTAATAATGTCAGTTGGTACCGATCATATCTAGTAGATAAGAGGATTATATGCGCATTTCTCTAGTGTCGGCAAATGAAGCCAAGATAACCTGAGTAGTAACTCACAGTATGACAGCAGCACTTGGCAAAAAATGCACAGGACTTGAGGAGCAGCTATCACACACTTCCTTTAGAAATAAGAAAGTTTAGCTACAAGTGTTTTCAGAAAAGACTAGAAACCATCTAAAACTGAGCCACACAGGATTATCTTTATAAACTGTTCATGGATTGTTTCAGATAATAAAATCAGTTACATTGATTGGTTACTTGATTGTCAGTTCAACATATATTAAGGTTATATTATGTTAAATATTTTAAAAATTGTTTTTTTCCCCGTGTGTATGAGTCTAAGAATGTTAGCATGTGTGTGAGCAAAGGAGAGTGGAGGATAGTCTTTGCTTTTCACCTGTCTGAGACAGGATTTTTCCTGTTCACAGTTGTATGCCAGGTGAGTTGGCCCATGAGCTGCTGGGGAATCTTGTGTATCTGATCTTCCCCACAGGAGCACACTGTGATTTATAGACATGATTGCTACACTGTCTGGAGTTTACTTTGTGTGCTACTAGTTTTTGTCAACTTGACACAAACTAGAATTACCAGAAAGAGGGAATCTAGACTGAGAAATTTCCTCCATTAGATTGGCTTGTGGCCTTGTTTGTAGGACAATTTTTTTTTTGTTGTTGTTGTTGTTATCAATGATTGATGTGGGAAGCCCCAGAACTCTGTGGGTGGTGCCATCTTGGTCAGGTGTTCCTGTATTATATGAGAAAGCAAGCTGAGCAAGTCAGGGGGAGCAAGCCAGTAAGCAGTGTTCCTTCATGGTCTCTGTTTCAGTTCTTGCCTTCAGGTTCCTGCCTTGAGTTCCTGCCTTGGCTTCCCTCAATGATGGAAGCTTAAGCTGAAATAAACTCTTTCCTTCTAAAGTTGCTTTTGTTTAGAATGTTTCATCATGGCAGCAGAAAGAAAGCTAGAACAGGGTTTAATGAGCTAGTCCAAGGTTGTAATAACCACCACCATTATATTGTGAAAACAGAAAATTACCTTGACTGGTATTGCTGGGGACACTCCAGGGGCCTGGGCACTGCTGGATGCTGTTGTACGAGATACTCCAGGGGCCTGGGCACTGCTGGATGCTATTGCTGGAAACATTCTAAGGACCTGGGCACTGCTAGATGCTGTTGTTAGAGACACTCCAGAGAGCTGGGCACTGCTGGATGCTGTTGTACGAGATACTCCAGGGGCCTGAGCACTGCTGGATGCTGTTGTTAAAGATACTCTAGAGACCTGGGCACTGCTGGATGTTGTTGTTAGAGACACTCCAAGGGCTTGAACACTGCTGGATGCTGTTGTTAGAGATACTCCAGGGGTTTGGGTATGGCTGGATGATGTTGCTGGAGATACTTCAGGGACCTGGACACTGCTGGATGCTGTTACTGGAGATACTTGAGTGGCTTGGTCCCTGTTAGAAGCAGTTGCTAGAGATAACTGAGGAGCCTGGACAATATGGGAAGGAAAAGGCAGCACATTAAAGGTCAGAAGGCTCTTGGAGGCTATTGCTATAGATACTTGAGGAGTGGGCAAACATGTAAGATGGTTCAGTAGGCCCCTGAGTGTAGTCAGAAGATTTTCTGTGTCCTGCCCAGTCTTACAACCTCTCAGACCCAAGTAAACACAGAGACTTACATTATTTACAAACTGTATAGTCTATGGCAGGCCTCTTGCTAGCTAGCTCTTATATCTTAAATTAACCCACAACTATTAATCTATGTATTGCCACATGTTTCATGACTTTACCTGTGTTTCATTACATGTTGCTCCTTGGGCGGCTGGCTCACGGTCTCCTTCCTTCTGCCTTTCTACTTCCTGTCTATCTGCTTGCATTTCCCACCTCCCTCTAAGCTGCCTTGCCATAGGCCAATACAGTTTTATTTCTCAACCAACCAGAACAACACATATTCACAGCATACAGAAAGGCATCCCACAGCCCTTACCCTTTTCTGTCTAATCAAAACACAAGCAGACAAGGAGAATTCTGGGAAGAGGAAGGGCTGAGTCAGGAGTTGCCAGCCAGACAAGGAGGAAACAAGATGACAAAACAGAACTAAGAAAAGGTACCAAGCCACATGGCTAAACATAAGTAAGAATTATGGGTTAATTCAAGTGTAAGAGCTAGACAGTAATAAGGCTGAGCTAATGGCCAAGCAATTATAATTAATATAAGCTTCTGAATTTTATAAGTGGGCCACGGGACTATGGGGGCCTGGTGGGACTGGAGAAAGCTACACCCGAGGCATTTGCAACAACAGTTCTTTACTTCTGGAGGTATCTATTTAGGTTAAAGTCTTTTAACTGACCATCTAACAGAGAGGATTGAGCAGACACCATAACATGCTGCTCAGTCTTCTGTCAGAGATCAGGCTTCAATTTAAGTTTCCTGAGACTGAGCAAGCAGTTTCTGAGGGAGAAGCCATGAACAAAGGGCAATTAATCACTGGTGCCCTGAACAACAGGGACAAGGGAGATAGGATGTACCCAGCCTGGGCCAATGAGCCAGCCCCCACAATCAGCCCATACTAGGCCATCCAGCCTCCACAACAGCTCAAGGTGATAACCAAATTAGGACAAATACTGGGACTTGTCCAGGTCTGCCTCAAAATGGAAAAGCTGTAGTCTTAACCTTGCCCTGACTAGCCCTAGCCAATTAGAATGTACTAATATGACTGCCACTTGTTTAAGTCAATCATATCTAAAATGACCTAACTTCCCTAGAAACTCCTCTTGGCTGTGCTTAAAAGGAGCCCACATGTTCCTCTTGGGGTTGTCACCATTTTGCCTTTGTGTGGGATGATCAGCCCCAGCATGTTCTTGTTGATTGCATACATGGATGGTGGCCTTTTGTGGGACTTCTCCAGGACCCTAACACTAATTACTCTAATTAAATTAAACTACTGCATAGTCTATTGAGATAAAAATGATTTCACAATGGTAAACCTCCCCAAGAAAAAGATTTATTTTAATTGAGGTTTAGATGTAAGCATTTGGTAATATGATGACTGTTTAATCTTATGACAGAGTTGTAGAGTCTTCAGGTTTTGTGGGTTTGTTTCCTCTTCTCTCAGTGATCAACCCTTTTTTTCTCTTGATAATGGTTGATTTTCCCTTTTCCTTTTTCTGTTGGAAACTAAACCCCAAGCACTATGCATGACAAGCTATTCTCACCTCTCCTGTTGCACTATATTCTGAACCCCTAGTCATGGTTTTCAATGTTAAATGAAGCACAATAACTTAAACAGCAAGAGAATCAACTTATCATCCCTGAGAAAAGTGTCTTCTGAACAGAGAATCAGAGGTAGGATTGTCTCATACTGGAACAAACCTTTCATTTCCATCACTCTTCTGTGCATCTCTGTAAGCAGGTCTATATTTAGAAAGCCCAAGTTGAGTTTTCATGTCTTTTAAAAGGCTTTGGAAAGCTATGTCCTTAAACCAACTGCTGTTTTAATCAATGTCTGAAAGAAGAACAATAATCTGTTTTATATTCCTTTATTGTGCATATTTCAGTGGATGTACCACTGAGGCCATAAGACATCTTATGGGTGTTAGTTCTCTCATTCTGACATGTGGGATCTGGGAACTGAACACAGGTCATCAGAAGGCAGTAAGCACCTTTACCTGCTGAGATATCTCACTTGCCTGAGTAATGATTTTTTTATTCCCATTGTATAGAGTTACATGATACAAGTTAAAGTATGCAGTAGTCCTGACACACGAATGACCAATAAGTATGAAATTGGTTACTCCAAATCTCCATTTTTACTAGATCCTATGAGTAGCAAGACAGATAAATATTCACTCAATGGTAAAAAGGGGAGGAACTTTAGTAGAGTTTCCATTGGGAGCTTAGCCACCATACCTGTGAGTTGGATGTACTCCTGCCCAATTCTGGTTCTGAATCTTCATTTGTGGTGGACATAGGTTGGGAAGTACTGGCTTCATCTCGCTTGCATCTTCTTGTTGGGATTCTGCGTCTTTCTACCTGTTTCCTTTTAGCTGATGCAGTAGAGAAAACACAGTAAACTCAAGGACATCACTCTTAGACAGCTGGAGTTTGGTTAGTATTATTTGCTCTCAGGTTCTGCTTGTTTCATTGTGCTTGCCTACTTCTATCTCAGGAGCTTGATGAGGCCACAAGGTGTCATATGCTACCAAGTCAGGCACAGGACTGCCTCAGGGGTTTCCTTGTTCTCTCTAGGTACAGTGGACGCAGTCTTCCCATCCTGGGGACTTCTGTGTCCATCAGTCAAGCCCTGCCCCAGCCCTCTTATCATACAGCCTGTTTTTTTTTTTAAGAATTTAAAGTTTAGGCCTGGGGAGATGTTTCAGTTGGTAAAGCCCTTGCTCTGAAAGCATGAAGACCTGAATTCAGATATCTGGTGACAACTTAAAAGTGCCCATCTAGAACTCCCAGGCTGTAGTCATCTAGCTTGCCTGTTGAGCTGAAAATGAGAGCTCATGTTCATTAAGAGAACTTTCCTCAAAAAACAACACAAAGAGCAATGGAGGAAGATATACAGTGTTGGCCTCTGACCCCTAAATGCTTGTATAATGACAATCATTGACAAACCATCTTCTGTAGATGATCACTCCGGATTAGAGAATCATTGAAAGAAATGATCTGATTTGTGATATGACAAAATGATGACATTTACTTTGTCTTCCGACCTTTTGTTTCTGTTTGGTTTTATCTATTAATTTTTTAATTGTTTGTTTGTGTGCTTCTTTTAATGCAAAGTCTAGCTACATAGAGCAGGATGGTTTTAAACTGAATATTTCCTTGTTCCAGCTTCCTTATTCCTAGGATCATAGATGGGAGTCTCTATTTCCAAATTAGTCATTTTTTCCCCAGTTACTTTATAAAGTAGAACTACTTCTTATCTCTGGGAGGTAGACTTTTATTTAATTATTGACTACTTTATTTCTTTTGTAGAATGGATAATGTTGAGTGTCTTAATGGAGCATTAATACTAATTGATTTAAATATCTTAAAATAAGGATTATTCCATTCTTTATTTTATAATTTTCTCATCTTTATACAGTAATAGAAGGTCTCATCTCTTTCAACAGCTTCTGCATTTTATTTGCCCCAATGTCCTCAAAGATATCCAACTCCCAAATGTAGAATTCTTTGTAAGAAGGAAGTTTTGTAAGCTGTCAATTTTTGACATATGAAATACTGCCATTCTATAGCTCCTGAGGCACTCACGATGAAAGCCATGTCAGTTATGATCACTGCATGGAGATAGCATGCAGTTGGAGAAGTTAAAGAAAGGGTGGGCATCCAAGATACTCCCCTATTACCTTTTGCCTTCTCTTTTTTGAGTTTATCAGCAAGGTCTCCAAGTCCTGGCATCTCTTTATACAGGTCTATCAGTTGGTCCATTCCAGCATCTTTTGGGAACTTGTCCTCCATCAAGTCAGCAATCTTAATTCTGTCATAATCATCTTGCATTTTTCTATTTAGTTTTAGTTCTTTGCTCAACAAGGATTTAACCATTTTAAAATCATCATCACTGATACCCATTAGTCCTACCAGAAGAACAATTTTCTTGTATTCATTCACCATTTCTCAAATTATGGGTGTACCTAAATGAGAATAATAGCATACAGAATTACACACATTCACAGACAATTTCAAAATATGATAAACCTGGGTGAGCGAATGACCCATTCCACAGTGCTCATAGTTGTATTTATGAGAGATAGAGTTAATTCCCAGATGTGCCACTTTGCAAAAAGAGTATAGATCTAATCTGTTAATAAACAAGTCAGGAAAATTCTTCCCTGTTAACAACAGTATCTGACTTAGGTCTGTCATGGTTTGTAGTGGAAGAAAGTGGAAATAAACAATTGTTTAGAGTATGGGTTATGAGTGTTGTCTTAGTGTTACTACTGCTGTGAAGAGACACCATGACCATGGCAACTCTTATAAAGAAAACATTTAATTGGGGCTGGCTTACAGTTTTAGAGGCTTAGTCCATCATCATCATGGTGGAGAGCATGGTAACATGCAGAAAGACATGGCACCAGAGAAACAGCTGAGAGTTCTACATTCACAGGCATCAGGAAGAGAGACCCACCAGGCTTGGCTTGGGCTTTTGAAACCTCAAAGCCCACCCCCAGTGACATACTTTCTACAAGGCCACATCTATTCCAACAAGGCCACACCTTCTCATCCTTTCAAATAGCGCCACTATCTGGTGACTAGGCATTTGAATCTATGAGCCTATGGGGACCATTCTCATTCACACCACCAGAAGTGTTGAAATTCTGGATCTTCTAATATTCATTGATGTTGGAGCCTGTCGCTGAATGTCTGCCCATGGGTTCCTGACTCTTCTCACACTCTTGACTGAAGTGTCTTATGTACAAAGGAGCTGCATATGTAACTATTGGTTGGCTACAACACAATGGTCCATGCTGGGGCCACTGACACTTGCCCACTTGGCTTGAAACATCTCTCACTGGCATTCTGCTTCCCATGGTGTTAAATCCTGGTCTCAGGGTCCTCTGTGCCTATGTGACTGTCACTGTGCTGAGCATCTACATGCTTTCTAGGGTCAGGTCACGGAATTTATTGGATAGGATTATATCAATACTTGTTTTTCTCCTTTATGCTTTGATATCATGAGTCACTTTTATTTCTTCATAGAGTCTATTTTCTGTATATAAGTCATGATTAAATTCAGTTTAAATCCTCCAATCATTCCTCGATTTGTAAAAAAAAAAAAAAAAAAAAAAATCTTGCTCCTTAAAATATCTTGGGAGGCCTTGAATGATCTGTGTCTTTGCATTTGTTTCTTTATACCTGGTATGAGAAGCTTTAGGGTTACAGTCTTCCCTCACTTGTCCTGCTTTGTGATATAGCTAATTAGAGTTTCATTATTGTTCTCGCAGTTCTTGTTGTCTGCCTTCCCATGGTGACTTTTAAGAAGAAAGGGCAATGAGACTTGTCTTCTGGAAACTTCCAGAATGCCTGAAAGAACATGGTCTTGTGAGTTTGGATCTGATTAGCCCTTTGTGTACTTCCTTGGTGACTCAGCAAATGAATGGAGTCCAAGTTAGCTTAAATCTATAAGTCATTTGTATTATATTTTGTATATCTTTTATATAATGGGAATTATATGTTATATTTTCTGGGTCTGTTCACTACTTTCCTTTCGTGAGAAGTTAAGCATGGTTGAAAAGGCTTAGATAGTGAAAGGAAAATTCATCTATTGACACATCACAGTTTAGATGATTAAAGACATTAAAGAAAGAGAGTGCTCTATAAACCTTCAGACATGGAGACTACTATCTTAAGGTTTCTATTTCTGTGATAAAACAATGACCAAAAACAACCTGGTGAAGAAAGGGTTACAACCTCCAGGGTCTTGCCTTAAAATCCTGCCTCGATTTCACTTAATGGTAGACTGTGGTGTAGAAGTTAAACCAAAATAAACTCTTCCTTCCTCAGGTCACAGAGGAGAGCTGCTGACTGGCTTGTTCCCCGTGGCTTGTTCAACCTGCTTTGCTCTAGCACCCAAGGACCACCAGCCCAGGGATGGCACTGCTCACAGTGAGCTGGGCCCTCCACAGCAATCATTAATCAGGAAAATACTCCACAGGCATGTCCAAGGGCCAGTCTGATTTTCTCAATCGAAGTTCTGTTTTACAAAATGACTCTAGTTTGTGTCAAGCTGACATGAAACTAGCCATCACAGCCAGATCACCTGCAAAGATTCAAGGATGAGATTAGAACTCATCATCAACAGCAATTTGCCTTAAGCAAAAGTGTATGGATTTATATATACTGTTTCTTGATGTCATAAACCAAAGAGTTTTAAAAATACATTTTGATTTGTTTAATGATTTGTGACAAAACACATATCTCCAAAAGATATGTGATGACAGGAGGTATGAGTACATTGTGTGCAACCCACTTACATGTGAATCATCATGTTTTGTTGTTGAAAGTACTGTCTTGATTTGGTGGTAATGAATCCTATCTCAATGAAGTTTCCAGTAATAAAGTATTTAAGAAATAGGCATTAATATCCATCTGCAGATACCATATTCTGGCTAGGAAAATATATTTCCACTGGTATAAAGAGATGCCTTCAACTTACTATGAATTAAAAACATAAAAGAAACAAAACCTGCTGCTAGTATCTTAACCTAGATAAAATGATAATAAGACAGTTTCAAAATATACTGTCTGATACTACAAACCTTCGTAGTTTCAAAAGCCAAAAACATAGAAAAAGATATTATAATTAACTGTGAAAAAGCAATAAGTAAAGTTGAGACTACCACAGAGTAAAAACTAAGCAGAAACACAGGCTTTGCTGACCTTGCCTCTGCATTACGGGTGAAGCTCTGATCAAAGACAGGAGAAACAGGAAGGATATATGGTTGAAGGAGGGAGGCAAAGGACGCAAAGGTTCACTAATGGTTTCATCTTAAGACATAACTTACAAAGAAAAGATAAGTAGGTGAATATAGAAGTATTACAAATGAAATAACTATAGCAAGAGCAAGGGAAAAAAGAGAAGGTATTAATTATCGGCCTGAATGTAAATGCCATAGTCAGTTAAATAAAAGCTTTTGCTGACTTTTACTTAACATATGTAGCTATTGTTAAATTAATGGTAATCAAGCTACAATCTGTAGAACCACAAAGGGTAGGTATTGAGTAAAGGACTAGAGTTTTGGTTCTCAACCTTCCTAATGCTGTGACCCTTTAATAGTTCTTTATGTGGTGACCCCCAACCATAAGGTTATTTTCATTACTACTTCATAACTTCTGCTATGTAATTTTGCTACTGTTATGAATCACAATGTAAATATCTGAAAAGCAGAATATCTGTGAAAGGATCTTTCAAACCCTCCAAGGGGACCGATCCACAGATTGAGAAACTCTGGACTAGAGTGAAGAGCCAGATCTTCTTAAGAAAGGGTAGTAGAATAATTATTGATGGATGGGAGGCTGAAACAGGAGGGTGGAATGGGGAGGGGAGAAAGGAGTTGTGCAAGGGAATACGGTGAGCGACATCTAAAGTTAAGGGCCATTTGAGGGGTAGTATGGAAACCTAATACAGTAGAAATCTAAACTGTATACATATATATGAAGGCAATCTAAATGAAATTGCAAAATAATGGGGGAGACAGAGTCCTATTTAGCCATTGCTTGTTACCAAATGAAGCTTCCACTACTGGGATTGGCTTACATTCAACTGAGTTGTTGTCCAAAGTGGCCCCACAGAAATCCCCAAACAACCTAGACTGTTATCAAGACTATAGGTTGCTCTCCACAAACTGACAGCAGGGCTCCATTGCTGAAGATAACACCTACACAACTCTTTGAACATGTAGATGTCAAGTTAGTGCCCTCATCAACCCCTACTTGCTAATAGTTTTGGTACAGAAAGGTAGTCTGCACACCACCAAAAGAGAAACATAAACATCAAACCAGCTACAAACCCTTTGATCCACAATGGTGTACGGTTGAAAGATTTGCTAGGGCAATGGTGGCACAAAACTTGTGAGAGTAACCAATCAATAACTGATTTGACATAAGGTCCACTCCATGAGATGAAACCAATACCTGGCTCTGCTTGGGTGACCAAGAACCAGAGACTAGATGGCACAGGGACCTAAAGGAAAGCCAAATAATAGATGTCTTTAAAAAAGAAAGAAAGAAAAGAAATGCAGTGATAAAATGTCTCCTAAAGATTTTCTGCTATACTCATAGATCTACTACTATACTCATCATCAGAGAAACTTCCTCCTGTAGCAGATGGGAACACATATAGACACTCCACAGCCAGACATTATGCAGACAATACGAGACATTACAACACTCAGTCCTCCATGTGATGTTTCCATCAAATCCCTCCCCTCAGAGCTCAGGGAACCCTGTGGAAGAGGAGAATTCAGAAAGAGTTTTAAGAGCCATGGGGGATGGAGGCCATCAAGAAAACAAGATCCTCTAAGTCAACCCAAGCAAAACTCATATGAACTCACGGAGACTGAAGCAACATGCACAGGGCCTCTACAGGCCTACATTAGGTCCTTTGCTTACATTATGGATTCCTGTTTAGTGTTTTTATGGGATTCTTAAGTGTGCAAAGGAATGGATCTCTGATTCTTGTGCCTTCTCTTGGACTTTTCCTTCTGTTTCTTTGTCTTGTCCAACTTGGATGTGATAGTTTTTGTTTTACTTTATTTTATTGTATTTTTTTAAAAAAAAGAATGAAAACCTAGCCAGTAAGGTAAAGGTTAGCAACTGAACTGTCATTTATATCTGCTGGGAGATGGAAAGTCAATGGAGTGACACTGGGTATATCAGTCTCTCCAGGGAAGGCCTCATATTCAGGAATAGTTGACTAACACGTAAAGGACTCTATAGTTTGTTTGTTTGTTTGGTTTTGCTGTGTGTGTGTGTGTGTGTGTGTGTGTGTGTGTGTGTGTGTGTGTGTTTATTTGGTTACAGTTTGATGGTTTGCTTTATTTTTAGATATTTTATTTTGTTTTCTTGGTTTTTGGGGTTTTGTTGTTGTATTGAGCTTCTTTTTTGGAGAAAGAACTTAAAGTTAGGCGGGTAGGGACAGAGAGAGCATCTGATAGGACTTGAGGAAGAGAAGAATGATCAAAATATATTTAAATTTAAAATAGTTTTAAATAATAAAAATATGATATGAAAGAAAAAAAGAATTCTTGCTATGATTCTAGTAATGAGCTGGGTTGAGCTCAGGCCTCCAAAGAGATTTCGGCTCATTGAGAGAAAAGTGGGAATCGTGTCTGCACACAAGCAAGGAAGATGGTCATCTGGGAGTGGAGGAGGGGAAGGTAGATAGGCTAGGGTGGAAATTTGATAAAGTATAACAATAGGTTCAGATAATACAACTGACTGGAAGAGCTTGCTCTCCAACTTGGCATTGCTAAGATCAGTCGGGGTCCCTGCATGGCTCCATCCTTACCTAAGTTAATTAGTTAGGAGAGATTCCTGAGGAAAAACATGTGACTGAGAATGTTTGCATTGTAATATGTAAATTTCATTGCTGCACATAAAAATGATGTATGGTTAAGTTTTACTTCTAAGTTTTGTTGTTTTCCCCCTATGGTTTAATAAAACTTTTTAATGGATTTAATGTTAAAATTTTTGTAGGAAATGTCCACAGGCTTAGTATATGTATCTATATGTATGAATTCATGTTTATATGTAGCTGAAATAAAGCACTTATTAAACAAACAAACAAAAAAGAGTTTCCATTCAAGTACACGTGAAGTACTCTGCCATAGCACATAGATTCTTCAAAAGATTCTGTAAGTATGCAATACACATGTATTGCTATTTAAATTTCCATTACTCCTTTACATCTTACCATCAGAAAACTGAAAGAAAACCAAAACAGCTGGAACAATTAACCTTCAAGATGGTGCAAACTAACAATAACTGAACTAACACCTTTACCACCTGATAGAAAAGTGTGAAGAAGAGAACACAGAAGGGGCTTGTGAAATTGTTAAAACAGCATGCGTTTACATATTATGAATCTGACAACCTTTCTACTGCATATGCCCATTGCTTGGCATGCTGCTTAGTGCTGAGATACTAAAAAACTCTATTCCATGTCTAGAGGCATTTTTCACTCATGGTAATTTCTCATGTCACTATCTTGACTTTCCCCCAGTCACTCACCACAGCCACCAGGTAACCGTGGACTCCCCATCCAAGATAACTACAGCCTCCCTCTTACCTACTTACTCGGGCTACACTTGGAAAGTTTATTAAACATTCTGAAAGATGCAAAATGTATTTTTTTTGGCTCATTCTGCTGTGGTGGAGGAAGAAAGATGTCTGCCATCTTCCTGAGTGAACCATCCGAATCCAGCTACTGTGGGTTCATTGCTGACTGCAGCAGCCACCAGTTCTCCCTCCCCTGCCCCCAGAAGAAACAGCAAGGATTTTTCCCTCTGTTCTTGTGGTTTTCACAGAGGTAGGTATCTACAGAAAGCAGGTAGAACTCACGTTGTTGGAAGTTACTTCAGAGGTGTCAGGATGCTGAGATCTTCTACAGGGTAGGACGCAAGGCTTCTCCCCTCCTCCTCCTCTTCTCCTTTTTCTTCCTCTTTGTAGAGTGTGTTGAGGGGGCAGTTGGTGTGTGTGTGTGTGTGTGTGTGTGTGTGTAAGAATATAAGCTAATAAATCTCTTGGTATTGGAGAATGTAATCTATAGAAGTTCAAAGGATAGACTACTTCACAGACTGAGCCTTCCTGGGTGCCTCAGCCTGTGTTGTTTTGTGGGTAGAGGAGAAGAAAACAGCGAGCTCCCCTCCCAGCAGCTTTCATAGCTTTCGATTTCCTCAGATACTGAAACTTAGCAGTTTCTTTCCTGCATCTTTTCGTTATGGTGAAAAGTCAGAGACAGTTACACTTCTTTGTTGTTTTTTATTTTTCTTACAAATCTTATAGGTACAAGATCCAAATTTAAAAGCTCCATATCCAACCAACTCACAAGTGATTTACTAGGAGTCTACATTCCTTTGCATGAGATGAGACCTCAGAAGGAAAAGCTGAGTCACAGGCCACTTCTTGCTTTCCTGCTCAGGATGAAGGCCACAGCAGGAGGAGAACTTGGCTGTGTTAGTTGCCAGTGGTGCTTGAATGGGTTTCAAAGAAAATCTGAGATGAAATCATTTGGGGCTTACGTGCTTCATGCAGCATTCACTCATTTATTAGTTCCCAAACCCTGAACTTTGAAGAGTATAATGTTGTTACAAACCTATCACTCCGACCTCAAATAAACAGAAAGCACTTTGGCATTAGCCTTCCTCTTGTCTGTAATTAAGTTGTCCCCTTCCAATGATAAAAAGAATCACTAAGAGAAAAATGACTTTCTTCTGGTCAAGAGAATGGAATCTGATTTCAACCTCTGGTCCTTGGTGGAGACTGACATTCTAATCAGCTCCGAAGTTCAGAGCACTACATACTGTTGTTGCCTCCCTTAAAATTTCTGGGACTACAATCTCCTGGCCTAAAGACCATTCTTCCAGCTGAAGACAGACTAAGGAGGAATAATAATTCCCTTAATGAAATAATAAACTTACTCATCCTAGAAGTTCCTCCACTCAGGAAACCACTTACAGGGCTTCTCCCACATACCACTACTAAGCTGGCTGACTGATCCAAGTTCTAATGTTAAAAATCACACATTTCCCCTTGTCTTGCTTTCTGTCATTTTTCTTTCTGATGCTGGTCCAATACCTAAGTGTGCTTACTTGACAGTCTGGGCGTTCTCATTTCCTCTGAAGCCTTCCTCCCCTACTGCCAAGTGTAGCTGCTCGATGGCCTCCACGGCAAAACATGCCTACTTTCATGGAGCTTACTTAACTCAGAAAGACAAGACTCTCCCTCTTCATTGTCCCACTTTTTTTTAAACTGTGATTTTTTTTAATTGAGATTTACAGCTTGTATGCTTGATTATTTTTCTTTGAAAGTGTAATAAAATTGTCCTTGAACCTCCTTCAGTGTTCATTTCGAAATTCTTTCACTAACACGATTAAGAACTCAAAAGAGAACCCCGATTTCCATGGTAACAGCAATATACATTGAGGAATAAAACACAAATATTCAGAAGGCAGCTTGACAACAGGTTGTTTACAACAACAACAACAGCAAAAACTACAGCAGTAAGTCGTGCCCTTTCAGGGCCTATCCCCTCTCCAGCCATGGAAGGGGTTTTGAACCGGTGTACAGTACCAGGCATGGATTCCTTCCTGTGTACCAGAACTCAAATACTTTGAGAAAGCCATTGATTAGCCCTATAACATTTGTGTTACTATTATACTGGTTGTTTTAGTGCATGAATAATGGAAAAAAACTGTACAGGAATTCTACTGGCCTTTGAGTGGAATAATGATAAAGCATAGGTTGGGGCTGGAGGGCAAAGTATAACTTTATGTAAACATTAGGGCGACACAAACATGTAGCTCTTACCTGCTATACACAGGTAGATTTGACACTGCTGTTCCATCTTCACAGCGTAGCACGCAGGGAATGTGTGAGTAAATGAAAATTCAGGTTTATTGCACTTACTGGTCTCTGTACCTAACTGTTATGGACAAGACGTAGATCCCTGGTATCTTAGTCTATTTTGGTTTTTTATACCGCAAATTCTCAGACAGCATAGTTGACAAGAAACAGAAACTTATTCTTAAAGTTCTGGAGGTTGGAAACCATTTGACGATGCTTTGTTGCTGTATACATGTGTTAACAATGGCTGGGGGCTGGGTAGGGTGTTTTTCAAGTGGTTGACATCTTTATTGATTGAAGCAAAAGCTCACATGGATTGCAAATAGCAGGACAGCCTTAGTCGAAGCCAAGCAACGGGACCGATGGGAAAGCAATGTCTTGTCAGGAGGAATAATGGACTGTATTTGTGAAGATATTCAAATGTCCCAATTTTTGTTTGGGAATTACCTAAAAGTAATTTTAAGTATTTTCAATTAAAAGTAATTTTAAGTGACTTTAAAGTATTTTAAGGAATAACAAAGAAAAAGATGCCATGAAATTAACAGGGAGTGTGTGTGTGTGTGTGTGTGTGTGTGTGTGTGTGTGTGTGTGTGTGTGTTTTGAGGGGGTGATACCTTAAGAGTTGGAGACAGGAAAGTGTTAGGTGGAAGTAATGAAAATACAGTAGTCATATAGAATTCACAAAACAATAAAACAATAAACAAGCATAGGTAAAGATGCCATTTCCTGTAATTAAGAGCTGGCTTATGTGCCTTTTACTTCTACCTATGTATATGACTTCTTTTTCCTGTACTTAAGTCTTCATGAACGCCCTTTCAGCGGTGTCCAGGTTTTCAGAAGGGGGACTCTTGTGAAGTGTCCATAACTGAATCACAGTTGAGGTATCTAGTACCAGCCCTGACGATCCTGAAGAAAAACACAAAGGATAAAGTTAGATAAGTTGTGAAGTAGTTGGCCACAAATGTCCATCTTTATTCATGCCATCACCAGGACTTATTTATGTCTCTTTTCTTGTTCTTGCCTATCTCCTTGGATTTTACCCATGGGAACAGCTTTCTTCCCTTGCTTTGGACTATGAAACTATTTACCCTTCCACAGCTCGAGTACAGCTAGAGGAGCAGGGCGTGCCACTGAGCCACAGGACGGTTCCTAGGGCAAGTGTTGCGTGGGAGGCTCTCATTGGGCTGGAGGGTGGGAGGAAGGTACAGAAAGCATACCTGTGTGGGGAATGTCTGAATGATGGTGCTTAGAACTAGGGAGACGGAACTTTTTTGAGAAATGAAAGAAGTTGTTAGGAGTAGATATTCTTGCTATTCATGGCTGGTATAGTACAGACTCAAAAGAGCCTAGAGCCAGATCACATACGATTATCTTCACAATGAATGAACTAATCACGAAGTTTCATAGATAATAAAATAATTTAAATGAGTATTGGTGGATTGAATGGCCAATTGAATTACATAAAAGTAAGTGTGGAACTGATCAGTTAATTAACAAGTCTAGAAACTCTTCCCTGTTAATGTCTGACTTAAGTCTGTCATGGTTTGTGGTGGAAGATAGTGTGGAAATCAGCACTCACTGCAGCCTTCAGACTTGTGAATGTTAAAATCCTGGGTCCTCCTTTTATTCCTTATTGGTGCTGACACCTGCTGCTGCATGTATGCTTGACTCTTCCTGTATCCTTGGCTGAAGTGCCTTGTGTGCAAAGAGCCTGCATTTTCTCATCACATATAGGAATGATGGTTGACTGCAGCCCTATGGCCCTTGCTCTCTTCCTATTTCTTAAACAGTTCTCATTATAATCTTGTATACCATTGTATTTGCACCCTGTTCTCTGTGTCTTCTGTGCTTCTATGGCTGTCACTTTGCTGAACGTCTGTGTATTTTCTAGCGTCAAGTCACAACATTTACTAGGTGGAATTATGTCAATAATTATTTGTTTTTCCTCCTTTCAGGCTTGATTTCCTTGGGTGATTTTATTCATTCATAGAGACAGTTTTCTATCTACAAGTTATGCTTAAACCCGGCTAAAGTCCTCTATCGATTGTAAAATACAACAGGTTTAAAATTTGAAAGATTTGACCTGTTTTGTGACTTCTGACAACACAAGAATACCCAAAATATAATTGGATGTGAGATGGCAAGGGGCTGTGTATACTTTTTTATGAGTCTGACCTACACCTCAGCACCCATGTTCTGTTGTAGAAATACTATTGCTTTAGGTCTTGGCATAATAATTGCACTCAGAATATACAGGAGTGGAGCTGCCAAATTTTGGATTATTCAGCTCTACTGATATGAAGAGGTGTCTGAGCTAAACATGATTCAAATCTAGTTTATTTCACCTAGGGAAAAAATGGCACTGCATAGGAAATCCTCCCAAATATTCTGATACTCAGATCCCCAGTAGTTTTTAATGGTCAGATCCACATAGAAACAGCCACTGGAAGTACAGGAAAGAAAGCAGTGAGTAAGGCTGAGAAGGACTTCAAACCGAAGGCTGAGCAGAGTGAAGATCAAGCCTGGTTAGCTGTGCCTCGGCTTCAAAAGTGCAGCCCTGGTCAAAGACAGGGGAAGCAGGAAGAATGTCAACATGGCTGACAGATGGAGGAAAGAGGACATAGAATGTACTGACTTATTTATCTTAAAATGTAACGAGGAAATACCATAAGGTGAAGGGGAGATAATGAAAACTAAACAAGACCTCCCAAATCAGTATTCTCAGTCTATGCATGAAGGAACTAGCCAGCTACAAAAATTTAAAATTCAGCTTTTATTACCTTTCAAAGACATGCACTTAAATGTTGTTTGTAAAACATGCCTTAATGTTGGAATAATTTAAAAATAAATTACTTTACACAGTTACTAAAGAAAAGCCAGGCTGGTTGTGGTTAAATAGAACTCAGGGAAAATTTTTATATAACTATCACAAAATTAAATGAGAGTTGCACTTTATATAAAAAGGACACTATTTTGGCCTATGTATTTATTCAATAAAATAGTGCATTGTGTTTCTTACTGCTCATGTTCATTCACCACTCAAAAATAATGTCCTGGATTGTATTTTTCACATATGTGCATGCATGTACATACACCCACTCACAAATATGCACAGTGGACATTCCATTTGTGTGTGAGGGAGCACATACAAACTGCACTCCGAAAGAAACACAAGAAGAAACACACTGATTCATGATTGACTCAGCATCGTGCCTCTCAATGGTCAAAGTGAAAACAGCTGCAAAGATTTAGGAAGTTTTGCATTTTAACTCCTCTAATATGGTAACAGCCCTCAAATCAGGATTTAAAATGTTCTGTTCAAGTACATACGAAGGGCTATACCAGAGGATACAGGCAGCCTGTAAAATACTCCACAAGTAGGTAGTAGAAATCTATTTTAAATTAACTCTAACTCTTCCCCCATATCTTACTGTAAGAAAATAAAAACACTAACAACTAACCAAAACAGTGAACTTTCCAGTTGACAAAATTCTCTCGCAGTGATCAAAATGCTGCTTTATACCAGGAGTAAAAGGGAGCAGAGCAGGTTGTTAAATGTGCTTATAAAATCATTAAAACACCACTTGTTTGAGTAGATGTATTTCCTGATCTGAGACATTTTATATTGCACGTACCCATCACCTCTCATGCTGTGTAATATTGGAATACTAGAGAGTGCAACTCCAGGTCTAGATATATTTTTCACTAAATACTATTTCACGGTAATTCTTTCACGTCACTATTCTATCATTTACCCTATCAATCACCACAGCCAACAAGTTCCTTCTCACTCTCCAGCCAAGAAAACAAAAGCCTTCTTCTCACTTTCCATTTGCTAATATTTATGCTTAGAAAGTTATTTTACGGCCTGGAGAAATGGCTCAGTGATGAAAAGCATGGAATGTTCTTCCAGAGGTCCTGGTTCAATTCCCAGCAACACATGGTGGGTCACAATCATCTGGAATGGGATCTGATGCCCTCTTCTGTCACACAGGTCTACATGCAGATAGAGTGAACTTATACAAAAATAAATAAATCTCAAAAAAGTTATTTTACGTTCTGCAGTGATCATCCTGCCCCAGTAAGGGTGGAATAAAGATGTCTGCCATCTTCCCTAGTGACGCATCAGAACCTAGCTGCTGTGGGTTCACTGCCCTGAGAGCAGCTGGCACCAGACCTGCTCCCTCCACTCTCTTCTGAAGGAAGCAGCACTGATTTCCCCTGTGCCCTGGTGGATTCCACAGAGCTCTCAACTCTACATAGGGGGCAGGACTCACCTTCTTAGAGATTTCTTCAACAGTATCCAGATCCTAGTTCATCTGCAAGGCTAGGAACAGGGGAAGTTTCATTTGAGTAAGAAGATAAATCTCTCAGAGATTGGACAGGGATGTTGAAAAGAAGTGCAAGGAACATGAAGTATTTTTAAAGATGGGAAGAATGACATTAGTCAGAGTCATTTCGCGTCTCTTGAAGTTGAGCAACCTTGGATGCCTTGCACTCTCCTATTCCTGGGAGAGGAGGGTTGCAAAAGTGAGGCCTCCTCCCATTATTCTTAGCTTTCCATTTCCCCAGCTAGCAAGACTGGATTGTCTCCTAAGTGTATACACTTTACTCACCATGAAAATCAAAGGTCTGCTGTGCTCAGTTATTTCTCTTACATGTCTTCATAGGTGGATGTTCCAACCTTAACCCTTCATGTCCAGCAGCCTTATCCATGGGGCACTGAGAATCACATTCCTCTGAATAAAGGTATCATTTGAAAGGTCAAGTATGAGCCACCCAGACAATTCTCCCTCTTCTCTACTCAGTTTAGAGTTGGCAGGAGGAGAATTCAGCAGGTTTCTATTGCCACCAAGAACTGAATGTGTGAATCCTGGGTAGAAGAAGATATGTAGTGCAGTTACTTTGGGTTTAAGAACTTACTAAAGCATTCTCTCATTTATTAATAGTTCTCCCAGCCACATACCCCCCAAAAAAACTGAGAAGGATTTCATCACACACTTGCAAATCTCATGATGGGTAAATGGGAAGGAATTAGCTGCTCTCTAGACAAGAGCTAAACTTCTTTCCTTTAGTGATTAAGTTAATGATTCCTTAGCACTTTTGCACTATGTATGGTATTTGTGCATAAACCCAGCAGATATAGTGGGCCTATGTAATACCATCATGGACGCCTTGACAACTGTGGCAAAGCTCTAAGGTGTTAGTAACATCAGTGACCTGAAATGACCATTATATCATAGTATTTTTCGATCAAGGAGAGTGAGGAATCTCTAGTGTCTCATGTAATTTGAGACACAGAACAAATGGTGCCAGACAGTGGATGGTGGTGAGCTCGCCCTAGCTGATCAGCAAGCAGGATCATGTTCTTGGGGTGTTATTATTCAGCACTTTAGAGTCTCATGCTTTATCTGAATGGGCACATAGGCATGCAAGAAGGTTTTAAAAAGCTAGTCATTGGCAGCTCTTGTGCCCTCTGATTTTGACAGAGAGAATATAGCAAGCAGGCAGGTGCAGCTACAAATCTTATCCTCTAATCCTTCAGTTTGCTTACAAGTCTTGGGCATCAGGGCTCTACAGCTCTGGTGTAGACAGATCTATGCCATTCATACCATTTGCCTTCCAACTCTTACAATTCTTGAAGGCTTAGGAACTCAGCATTCACTTGGCCTAGAATTATAGCTTCATGGAGAGATTAGATTTTGGGAGTTTTCAGTTTTTGATAGCAGCCAGTGTTAACAATTCTAGGTTTAGGACACCTGAGAACCTTGGCTCCAAAAGCTCACCAGTCCTCAGGAAGTCTTCCTATGCCCAGAACTTGCAGTTTCTCTCCTCTAGCTCTCTATGCCTTTGATACCTAATCATCTTCTCCACTTCTGCCATCCTGCTGTTTCTGGTTGAGACCACTGTCCTTATACTGTTTAGCTGCCCCTTAGGAAGCCTGCAGTCTGGCTAAGTTCATCTTGCCCTCTGATGTCTACATGTCACTGCTGCTCTGCTGCATGTGCCTTTGCTGCCATGCTGCCACTTCCATGATTCCTTTTTCTTTTCCCTTTTTGGTACTTACTGACTTTTAAAAATAATATTTCATCCACCCAAGACCCCCACCACTTCCTGAAACTTGAAGACCAGCTGCCAGCTCCCGTCTAGCCCAGAGAGCTCCCATTCAGCCCAGAGAGCTCCCATCTGACCCAGAGAGCTCCCATCTGGCCCAAAGAAAGAGAGAGCTCTCATTGGACAAAGAGCCATCATTGGACCAAGAGTAAACTCAGGAGACAGGGAATCTGACAGCCCTGATTAGACCAAGAGTGGCTTTCTGAGAAGTAGAATCTGCCACCTCTCATTGGACGAAAAGAGGCTTCCTGAAACGCCGAATCTGTCAGCTCTGACTGGACCAAGAGCCCTGATAAGACCAAGAATGAATCTGTGAGTCACAGAATCAACTAGCTTGAGTTGACCCAAGAGCAGCTCGCTGAGACACAGAAGCTGCCTGCTCCAATCAGACCAAGAGCTAAGATTAGACCCAGAAGGGCCCCCTGAGACACAGACACAACAAACACAGAGTGAACCAATAGCAACTCGCTCAGACACAGGCACCTCTTATACCTATTAGATGAGGAGATGGGCAGTTGTCAAGGCAGAAGTACATACAACAGCATAAAGAGCAATACAGCATCACCAGAACCTAGCCCTCCTCCAACAGCAAGACCTGAATATCACAAGGTGGAAGAAGCAGAAGAAAGCAACCTTAAGAATAGCATCATGAAGATGCTAGAGGCCTTTCAAGAAAAAAATCAAAAATGAAATTGAGGAAAAGATAAACAAAAAAGTGGAGG